>PVJL010009915.1:26275-53521 GCA_004026885.1 Lyroderma lyra | reverse complement strand
GGTAGGCCTCGCCCGCCTCCTGCAAAGCACCGACAGCTGCACTCCGGAAGCGCACACCTGCTTTGCAGTGCTGAGCGACTTCTCGCCCCGGACGCTGGAAGGGAAGTGTGCGCATCGGAAGTTCAGGGGACTCTGACAACGTCTAATTCCTCGGGTGCCGCGTCCCAGGCCCGGAGCGATGACGTTGCTTCACCCCTCCAGTAGAGGGCGCTCTCTTACAGCGGCTTTTGTGGCCAGTTGCTTCCTCGGTGCTTTCCCACGGGTGGATTTGCGGGCAGTCTGCTTTGCACGAGCCGTGGAATGGAGACCTCCTTTCCTACCCCCCTTCTCCTTCGGCTGGAGCTCAGCGAGCTAGGGAGAGATAACTCCTTCCTAATGGAAAGAATAGGTGAAGCCCACTTTACTTGGGGTGTGTGTGGGGGTAACACAAGTGGTCCCCAGTGTGTAATGATTTGTGGAGCCCTGGGAGGACTCCCCATCCAGAAACATCTCCCCCACTGACTCCAGGAATCTTGTCCTTAGCATTTGGGGCCCACCCTTCCTTTCCCAGTGGGCTGCTTTTAAAAATCAAATGCCCCTGGCTGAGTCTCAGCACAGCAACTAGCAATCCTTGGGAGAGAACTAGGGTGAAATGAGCAGGCCTGGAATTGCTGGAGGCAGGAGGCCGCCCCTCTTCACTTCCCCCAACCCCCGCAACTCCCCACCACCACCCCACCCCCGGTCGGGAAGGAGGGGCTAAAGGTGAGAATGGCCCTGACCTGGGTCAAGACTGAGGAGGTTGGCTGGTGCTGCCCCCCCGCTGGTGCATCTGTGAAACCTGGCAGCCGGGCAGGCAGATGTGCAGGATGCACAGACGGGGCCCTTGGCTCAGGCCACACTCTGGATGTAACTGCGAATGGGCAGGTTTTCCCCGTAGATGGTTGCCTGTTTCCTGTGCCCAGCTCCGAACCTCCAGGGGCCGGGGCCCTCGGGTGCCCCCGGGGCTGAGAAACCCGCTCCCCTGACCCTTCAAGCAACCCTCTTGCCTGAGTTCTTATCTTCCACTTAAGGAAACTGAGGCCGAGTTCATTTTTAATTCATCTCAGATGTATTTATATTTTATTAGAATGTGTTTACAGTTGTGCTTAACGCAAAGGAACAAATCACTAATGTCGAGGCTTGCGAAGTCCGCAGGCAGATGGTTGTTGACCTTCTATGTGGCTAGGGGAGGGGCAGAGGGTGGAGGGTTCTCCCATCTCTGAGCAAGGCTGTCCTCCCTTCCCCACTGTCACCATGCAAGGCCCCCAGCAAATCCCTCGGGGCTGTGAGCCCCAGGCCCGGGTTAATCAGGGGCGGCTTCCACGGGGCCGTCCGTGTTCTGCTGGTCACTGCACCGGTCCATGGGGGAAGGAATGCCGTGCAGCCCAGTCCCTCTCCATTCTCCGCCTGTGATAGGCTGACCAGACGTCCCCTTTGCAACGCGACGGAAAACACCAGTGCTGTCCCATTTGAAACGGGACGTGTGCTCAGCCTATAGACACCTTGAATGTAGCCCCGTGAGACCAGGCTGACCGTATGCACCGTTTGAAATGGGGCAGCGCCATTGTTTTCTGTCCCATTTAAAACAGGACATCTGGTCAGCCTATCCAGGACCTGCCCTCCAGTCCCAGCCCCTTGGCCGTGTTACCTGTGACCCTCATCCTGGGGCAGCTGCCCTTGGCAGGCAGATCTAAAGCGGGGGGCGGCACCCACACTGGGCTCCGGGGTCTGCTCCTGCCTGTGTGCAGGAGGCGAGGGCAGGGGCAAGGCTGAGCGAGGGGAGGTGGAGGGTGGAGAGGCGGACAGGACAGACCTGGCTGGACTGGAAAGTGTGAACACACGGAGGAACAAACTGAGGTGGTGTTGGGCCAGGAGCCAGAGGTTCCAGAAGGGGTTATTCAGGGGAGCTCGGGGGACCTACCTCCCTGGCCACAGAGGAAGGAGAAGGCTCAAAATGCCGTGGCTTGTGAGAAGCAGACTGCTTACAGGAGCCCGGACTCAGTGCTGCCAGGTGGCCTGGGTCGTGCTTGAGAGCCGGGGGGTGGGGTGGGGAAGAATCCTGCTTTTCCCCAGCACTGACGGGGCCGAGAGGAAGTGGGGGCCTGGTGGGCTCTGGGGAGAGGGGTTGAGGGGTCAGGGGAGCATGGCCAGCCTGGGTGGGCTCAGCAGGGCTGTGGAGGTCAGGTGGGGGACACAGGTGTGGAGCACTCGGCAGGCTTTTGTGGGAAAGGCCCAGGAGGCTGGAGATGAGCCCACAGGAAGCAGGACCTGAATTTGGAGCCGGGCATCCAGGTTCTGGGGCCTACAGGGCCGTGTGGACCAGGCGAGCCCAGCCTGAACCTGAGGCAGAACCTGGGTCACCCCGCTGGGGGACATTCGGACCCGCAGGCTCGGTCAGATCCCTCCAGCCCACCCGTGCTTCTCTAGACCTGCCTCTGGCTTGCTGGCCCAGTGCAGGGTCCAAATAGAGCTGCCCACCGTCCCGACCCCCAAAGGCCTTTTGATTCCTTTGATGGCGAAGGCAGTGAGGCCGGCAGCAGTGCAGAGGACTGTGTGCTTCTCTGCCTGTTCAGCAGCTCTGTGCCCTTAACCTCTGTGTGTCCGTGAGGAGGGACAACATGGGGCACCACACAGAGCGCTGAACCAGGAGCTCTAGGCCCTGCTTAGCCCCTCACTGGCTGTGGGATGTTGGGCAAGTCTGTACACCTCTCAGGGCTTTATTTTGCCATCTCCAAAATGACAGAGCTGGATTAGAAGACCATCAAAGTTCCCACGAACTCTGCAGTCCCTTGTTTTGGGGAAATTGCCAGGCTAGCAAGGCAGCATAAATGACTTGGATGGGATGGAGTAGGAGAAACATGCAGTCGAAATATTAATTTAAATGTATAGTGGGGCCCACTGCTGGGATTCAGACATGTCTGCAAGACTGGAGGGTGGGTCCCAGGGAGTGTGGGTCCCATCCTGTGAGGGACAGAGGTGCGTCCTGGGAAGGAGACGGCATCCCAGGATCTCTGTGCACAGCAGAGGGGTTGAGGCACGACTCACTCTAGGCGCTCAGGTGAGCATGACAAGCTTAACCAAGGTGCGAAGCAGAAGTTGTCAGAGAGATGGGGTGCTTTGGGGACTGCAGAGTGCCAAGAGGGCCATCGTGTGTAGTGGCACAGGCTGGCACTGCCCAAGTCCTGGGGGATACCATTCACCTAGACCACAGCGGAGCCGTGTCTGTAGATCTCTCTCTCGGGCTCATCTCGCTAACTCGGAGCGCTGGCTGCACCTTCGGGCATTCCTACAGTGGAGGCTGAGGCAGGAAAGAGAAAGGGAGAGCTTCCTTGCTCTGCGGCCCTCCATGGTGTGGCAGCACCAGGCAGCTGCCTGCCAATGATACTCATTACAGTCCCTGCAGGAGGGTCATGCCTCTGTGACTTGGAATATGTCCAAAAGCAGTGTGATGGAGCAGAAGGAGAACTGGCTCCCGGACTCGCCCCTCACGGCGGTGCTTGTCCCTTCACTTCCCGGGGCCTTGGTTGTCTCATCTATCGGGTAGGGTTAGTAACACCCACCAACCACAGGGGGTAGAGCCGTAAGTCGTGATCATCTTCCGGACTCCCCTATGGCAAACACATGTCTGAAAGCTTATCAGCTCATGTCTCAGGGGTCCTCGTAGCTCCCACAGGCATTGGGCTGAGAGCAGTGGGCAAAGGACACAGGATGGTCCCATGGAGGGGGAGGGGGATACAGAGCTTGTAGCTCCACTTGTCCTTGGCCTGGCCAGCTCCCTCTGAACACGCCAGAGGCAGCACAAAGGGCCAGACCAGTGAAAAGGTCCTGGGGCAGAAGGAGGCTTTGGCAGCTGCCAGGGCACCAGGGGGTTGGGCCTGGCTCCTTTAAGAGGCTGCGTCTTCCTACCGATGGAGGCGGGCGGTCAGATGAGGGATGGCCTGAGGAAGGCGGGATTGGAATGGACCCGTTGGCAAAATCCTGGGCAGATCAGTGGAGACCATCTGGACGGAGGGCTGCACTTAGGGGCTTGGACGTGGGCACCTTGGCTCCTACAGGTTGTTTACACGCTGCTCCAGCCCCTTCTGGCTGGAGCCCCAGTGCGCCCCACCGACACCCCACACACCCCCTCTAGGACAGCCTGGAAGCCCTTGTTGCTGATCCCACCTCTCTGTCCAAGACCTGGGGGGCAGGTGTGGTCTCTGAGTGAATGAGTGTGTTGGCCGTTCAAGGTGTACCCTGCGAATGCTGAACAGGTCGGGCGAGAGGATGCACTTTTATTACAGTGCCTGGGTACGGTCACTCTGAATGTCCCAGGCTTGTCAGTGCTGGTGTCTGGGGGCACCCTTAGGTCACTGCTGGCTTGGGCCGGGAAGGTGGGGCAGCAGGAGGGTCAGCCCTATTACAGCATCCGGGCTCCTCCAGGAGGCCACCCCCAAGGGCAGTGATACGATTGGCTCAACAGGCTGTGGCCCCCCATGGGAAAGCTCAAACACCGCCCACACAGAGGACTGCCCTAAGGAGAGGGACACTCTGAAGGACTCCTGTTTTCAGGGGAGCTCCAAGGCTTGGCTCTGGGTTGGCTCCCCTAAAGCAGCCCAAGCCCAGGCCGAATCAGAGCTGACGGGGTGGGGGGTGGGGCGTGGGGCCCTGGGGGTGGAGATAGCGACCTGGGGCATGGGATGGCCCTCTCTCTGGGCCGGGTGCTGCACGTAAGGAGGGTCGCTGACAGACTCACGGACATCTGGTCACCTGCCTCCTCCATATCATCGTGGCCTCTGCTGTGGGGTCTGCGTCCAGAGTGCCAGTATGCCCCCTCTCTGGATACCTGGGGTTCCTGACCCATTAACACCTACCACAATGTCAGGGAGCCTCCAGGAGCTGTGCACTGGGTCACCCCCGGCCCTGGCGGGGAAATGCTGCCCTGGAGAGCCTGCTTCCCTGTACTCCAACTCCAGGCCCTTGCAGGCTGGACACAGACTAACTGAGGCCTCCTCTTGGGGGGCTGGTGGCTGGGGGAGAGGTCAGGCGGGCGATGCAGCTTCCCCAGCCATCAGGGAGAGCTGGACTGGGCTTGACAGAGGGGCACGGCTGATGGCTGTGTGACTCGGGGTCCTGACTCTCCTCTATATGCTCATCTACCTTGAGCTACTGCTCTGAGTGGGCAGAAGGGAGCCCCGAAATATCTCCCCCATACAATGCACCCATTATAGCTTCGCTCCACGTGCTCGGGAGAGGATTTATCAGTTCTGAAGGGCTGCCTTGTAAAGCGCACGTACCTCCACGACGCGGGCACGCCTCACGCTCGTCAGCAGCTGACACTTCAGTGATGATCATTTTTGCAGGAAATAGAGGAGTCAGAAGTCTGGTCTGGCCAGAGGTGTGGGACGCCTGTGTGTTCGGGTTGGTGGCATCTTCCCGTTCGTGTGACAGGTATTGACTAAGCACCCACGAAGTGCCAGGCACAGTTCGTCCTGAGGATGCAGAGCGAACAAAAGGGACAAGTAGTGATTGTCCTTCTGTTTGTTTGTTGCTGCCCCCATTTTTTTCTGATGGGTGTACAGGGGCCAATGGACAAACAGAAAACCCAGTACAGTTTCTGAGTGGTCAGGGGGCAGTCCTGCTAGGAGAAAGAGTAAGCGGGGAGGGGACAGTGTGATCGGTGGGCGGGGCTGAGCTCTTGGGAAGGACCAACCTCTGGGCTCTTGCAAGTGCAGAGACTAGGAGGAGGCGCTCAAGTGCCCGGGGACCTGCCCTCTGACCTTGACCACCTCTCCCTCCACCCAGCACCCCAGGGCCACACAGCTGTTGGGTTCCAGCAGAGGGGAACGTGGGGAACCCCTGGCAGACCACCAGCTGGGCTGTAGGAGTTGGGGCGAGTCCCGGCCCGGCCGCAGAGAGCGGGGAAGCCGCTGCCCGCTCACCCCAGCCCTAATCTGGGCCATTTCTCTCTTTTTTCACACTGAGATTTGGAGGCAGCAGGGCAGCCACGGGGGTGTCGGGGTCACTCCGCAGCAGAAAGCCAAGGGGTGGGATGGTGTTGTGGGGAGAGGGGAGGTGGAGTGGGCCAGGGCTAGTTTCAGAGGTGCCTGGTGTCCCCCCGCCCCGTCGTTGTCCATCTCTCCGTCCATTTCCCCCTTCCTCCCGTCCTCGCCCCATCACCTCACTATAAGGGCTTCTCCGGCCAGGTGAGGGGGCAGAATGACAAATTCCTGCCTCAAGGAGCTGAGTGGGGACATAGCAGATGCTCCAGGTGCGGTGTGCGCGGTACGCAGGGGTCTGCAGACACGGCGCGGAGTGCGGGCCTCCGGCTCTGAGGAGGGGGCTCGACTCCCCTGGGGCGTCAGGAGACGTGGTGCACTGTAGCACCCCAAACTCGGGGAGGAGGGGGGACGCTCAGGATGGAGGGGTGGAGGGTTTGGCCCCGCAGCATGGCGAGCACCGTGAATACGGCGAGTGAGGGAAGGAGGGGCTGCTCAGATCTGAGGGACCGTGCCGTCACGCGGGTCCCTGCAGAGGGCCACAGTGACTGGTGGGCAGGGCGGCGAGGAGGCCTGGTGGCTGGGGGCCATACTCCCTCCTTCACAGTCATGGACACAGGCTCGCGGGACCCCACGGGCTGGGCTGGTGCTATCGGGAGGGCCGCAGCAACTGGCCTCACCTAGCCTCTCGCTGTGCGGGGCCTGGTGGCCTTCGGGGGACGGACTCGCCACCTTCACAGAGCCCTCCTGAGGCAGGTGCATGGTTGTCACTGCCATTTCCCAATGAGGAACCTGAAGCAACGTGCTCAGGGCCACGCAGCTGGTATGTGGGGTGCAGAGATCTGAGCCCCGCTGTGCACCCCCAGGTCTGTGCTGCTCTCGGCCCTGGGGGTGCTGTGGAGGGCGGGGGTCACCGAGTCCTGCGTGGGCTGCGTGCTGGCACAGACGAGCCCTCTCAGTCCCGGAGCCCTCCCCACTCCCGGGGTCCCCGTTGCTTACGGTTCTTGCAGACCCTCAGGCAGAGACATGGCAGGAAACGTGGAACCACCCACTGTGTGGGAGGGAAACGGGTACGCTCATTTGTGGGCTTCCCTGGTGCAAATATTCTCACTGCGTCTGCTTCCAGGGTATCAGTTAAATGGCAGTGGACTTGACCGTGGGCTCAGCGTGGGCCGGCCGCAGCACACCTCCGGCACAGGCCCCCCTCCACCCCGACTCTGCTTGGAGCCCCCACCTCCCCTCCCCCGCCACCTCTCCCACCGCCTCTGATGAAACTAGATTCACATAAAAGGGTGTGATTTGGAAGTTCCCAACTTGGGAGGTTTGAAAACTGTTTTATTTCCTCTGTTCAAAAAGAAATAATCGTAAACGATTTACGATGTGCTTCCCACTCTCGTCATTTTCTGGAAGGGACCTGGGGGAGCTGGTTTGAACCTTGGTGTCGCAGCTGTGGGAGGCGGGCCCTGAGCCGGAAGGCACAGCCCTTCACCTGGGAGCCACAGCCCGGCCCCCGGCCTCCCGGCCCCCGGCCTCCCGGCCCCCGGACTCCCGGCCCCCAGCTCTGTCTGGCACTGCCTCCGTCTCAGCGCGGTTCCAGGCTCAGTGCGGGTGATTCGGGCAGACAAGAGAGAAGGAGAGATGGGGTTTGGCGATGCCCCACACCAGCCTGTGGCTCCACGCCGGTGTCTTGGATGCCTTGAGTCTTAGCTTCAACATGGTAAGATGTGGGTCTTATTAATACTCCCCTTCCGTATCTCATGGGGGGTGTGAAGACCAGGGGAGAGAAATGTCCATCCAGGCGAAGGGTGTCCCAGGGAAGGAAATACACGTGGCGCCTAAATGGACACGGCGATGTTTGATCTCACTCAGAGTAAGAGACATGTAAATTAAAATTACACTGATAAGTAATTGTTTCGCCCATCAGATGGGCAAGAGTCCAGAAATTTGATAACACATTCTAACAGGGAAGTTGTGAGGCCACAGGCACTCTTGTATTTCTCATGGGAAGATAAATATGTGTAGCCCCCACGGAGGGCCATCTGGCAATAACTGGTAACATTATAAATACTCTTATCTTCTGGGAATTTATCCTACAGATATGTTTGGGTAAGTGCAAAGTGTCTCCATGTTTATGGCTACGTGTTGCAGTGTTGTTTGCTGGTGGGAAAAGATCTGAAACAATGGAAATGTTCACCAAAGCGGGTCTTTAAGGGACTACGGTTCAGCCACGTGATGGAGTGTTATACACCAATAAAAAAGAAAGGAAGCTTCGTACTGATGTGTAAGACTTATCATCAAGTGAAGAAAAGCCAGTTATGGAATGGTATATAGTATGCTACATTTTGTGTTTAAAAAGAAGTAAATAGAGATATTTGCTCATGCCTACCCAGTGAAACTCTAGAAGGATCTTTGAGGAATGGATAAAAGGGGTTACCTGTGGGGGAGGAGGCTGGGATCTCACAGGATAAGAGATGAAAGTAACAGGGAGAGTCTTAACTGTTTGCTTTTTTAATATGTCTTTTTATTTGTTGAAGCCTGTGAGGGCACTGACAATTCAAAATGTAAATTAAAAATGGCTTTGTACGCTATAAAGCACTGTGCACGTGCTAGTGACCTGGGCTATCACTAATATACACCTGAGCTTAGTTGCATAGCCAGGACCAGGGTCTGCAGGGGGCAAAAGGAGCATGCTTGGGGTTCCGGGGAGGGCCAGTGCGGCTGAAACGGGGGGTAGTGAAGGAAAAGTGTTCCTCCGTGTTTTAATGGAATGTGCTGGTCAACGTGACACGGGGGCGGGGCTGTGGCTGGTGGTGAGGACTGCTGTTCTGGCCCAGATGGGTCAGATTAATGGTTGTCCAGCCTAGCTGAGCTCTCTCTTGTCTGGGTCATGGCACCAGGGCTTCCCAGTTTGCTCAGGGAGGCTGGCTCTGGAAGCTCTGGCAGAGAGAGCCATGCTGGGCTGGAGAAGGTACTTGCTTGTGAGTTTTTGCCCTGTGCTAGGAGTGACTGAGGGTGTGAGTGCTCTGCCTGTGACAGCCCATTGACCTTCTCACAGTGCTTTGAGGTAGGCATGGGATTTTCTCCATCTTATCGATCAAGCTTGTCCACCTGCAGCCTGTGGGCCATGCGACCCAGGGCAGCTTTGACTGCGGCCCAGTACGAGCTTGTAAGCTTCCTTAAAATATTATGGGATTTTTTTGGCGACCTTTTGCTTAGCTCATCAGCTATCATCAGTGTTGGTGTATTTTATATGTGGCCCAAGACAATTCTTCCTCTTCTAAGGAAGCCAAAAGGTTGGACACCCCTGTTGTAGAGGATACAAGTGAGGCACAGAAAGATCACGCACTTTGTCCAAAGTGCAGTAGTGGGGGAGCTCCGTGATCCCAGGCAGTCTGGCTCTGGCACGGTCCTCCGCACCCCCAGGGGACCCTGCCTCTTGGGGAGTACTCTTGGCTCCCTTGCCTTCCCTAGTGCTGTCCCTCCATCTCTCTGTCCATTCTCCCACTGTGCCTGGATTAGAGCACCATCACTGGGTTGGAAGGGAGCCCCTGACTTTCTGTTAGGTGGGGATAAACACTCCTCATTGGGAGACTCTCTTGTCTCTCCTGGATCTCGTGTGGGCAGGCACGGTGTGGGCATCATCCAGGTGGCTGCTCAGGCCAGGCCCTGCCGCCCCTCTCGGAGGGGCTCTGGTGGGGGGCTGGAGGCATTAGAGCACCCTCCTGTCCTTGCACCTCTGATGTCCCAGAAACAAATCCTAGGAGACAGAGCCTTCCTATCTGTGGAGGGATCTGAGGGGAGGTGGGGCTGCCTGGACAAGTGCGAGCATCATGTCTCCAATTAAAGTTGTGAGGATCCATCTTCTAACTCAGTCCCCTCAGAAATTGACATTTATTGGGTTGACAAAGCTGATTTTTCTTCCTGGCCCTTTCCTGCCCCCAACTCAGTGTGTGTGTGTGTGTGTGTGTGTGTGTGTGAACATGCATGTCAATATATACTTATATTTTGCTTTTTAAAAATTAAAGATGTAGCATTCAGTCCAAATGGAGGCCTGGCTTCTTGATTCCTGATAGAATGGACGGCTGCGATCCCGGGCGGCAGGGGTCTGCGGTGACGGTAGCCTGTCATCTGGGGGTCAAGCCAGCCTCGTGCACAGACAGGGGATGGCTACTGTGTGGTTTTAGAAATGCCCCAGCCCATCACCGTGAAAATCTCTCTTCTCCATGTGCCACTGAGCCTGGAGTTCCTCTACTGGGGACTCATTCCTATGAATTTATTTTTCTCTTTCCTGGGGTCTCTTTTAAAGTGAAATATGAGTCCCAAAGAGGGAAACACATCAAATCACTAATATCCCAGAAGCATAGCGTTCAGAGCTGGAAGAGATCCTTAAGGTAGCCTTATTTTCTCTCATAGAGAAGTAAATGACGTCTGGGACTTCTAAGGGATTTGCCCAAGGTCGTTCATTACATCAGTGACAGTGATGTGGCTGTCGCTCCCACCTGACTCTGAGCTCAGTGGGATCCAGTTAGTAGATCAGTTGTCTCCAGAGCCAAGAGGGAGGCTGGCCGTATGTAGGTCCTGGCCCCCAAATGAGGGAAGGCCAACTGGGGGTGGGGTGGGGATGGGGTGAGAGGAAGAAAAGTTGTAGAAAGGCGAGACTGATGTGAAGGCAATTCTACCTATGTCCTGTGTTGCTTTTTCTAACTGTATGCGTTGTCATTTTAATTTTACCTATTTTGCATTTATGATTCAAGATATCAAAGACAGCTGTCTACTGGTTAGCTGGCTGTGGCTTTCCTTAGATAACATGTGCCAAATTTCAGTCACCATGCCCACCTGGGCTAGTTTCACCATATTTTTATGCCACTTTTGTTAGCATGATGTAATATTTTTCTTTAACTCATTTTAAACTTATTTAAAAATGAAACTTTGTTTTACCATTGTGCAAGGAAAACCCGTTATCGCTCGCCAGAAATAGATGGTAATCATAAAAATAAATGTAATGAGATCAAAACAAGGTTATGAAAATATTCTGAGGTGTCTCCTGTCAAAAGCTCTTTGCCTGAAGACTGTCTCCTTTGTCAAAAGGAAAAATTAGCAAGTGTTGGAAAAGCATAAAAACCTGCTAGCCCCCAAATGAGCCCTTCCTGAGGTGATCAGGATCTGTATTGGTTTCCTAGGGCTGCCCCCAACTGGGGGGCTTAACACAACAGAAATGTGTGTTCTCAAAGTGTTGTGGTGGCCGGGAAGTCAGAAATCAAGGTGTCAGCAGGGCTGCACTCTCTGAAAGCTGTAGAGGAGAATCCTTCCTTGCTTCTTTTAAAAAGAAATGTATACATAATCCTTAATTTTTATTTTTCAATTATAGTTGATGTTCAATATTCTTTTATTTTAGTTTCAGGTGTCCAGCAATGGTGGTTAGACATTTACACAATTTACAAAGTGATCCCTGTGATCCGCCTGGCCCCATACATAGTTATTACAATATTGTCGATTATATTCCCTGTGCTGTACTCTACCCCGTGACTGTTTCGTAGCTATCAATTTGTTCTTTTTAATCCCTTCACCTTTTCACCCAGCCCCCCCCTTCCATCTGATGACCATCAGTGTGCTCTTTAGGAGTCTGTTTGAGTTTCGTTTGCTGATTTTGTTCTCTAGATTCCACGTGTAAGTAAAATCATTTCGTATTTGTCTTTGTCTGTCTGACTTATTTCACTTAACATGATGCTCTCTAGGTCTGTCCATATTGTTGCAAATGGTAAGACCCCACTCTCTTTAGGGCAGGGTAATATTCCATCGTGCGCCTGTGCTGTATCTTCTTTATCCGGTGGTCCACGGGTGGCACGCAGGTTGCTTCCTTCTCGGTGGTTGTGTTATAAGTAGCGCTGCAGTGAACACAGGGCTGCAGCTGTCTTTTTGAATTGGTGTTTTGGATTCTTTGGATAAATACCCAGAAGTGGAACTGTTAGATGATAAGGTAATTCTATTTTTAATTTTTGAGGAACCTCCATGCTATTTTCCACGTTGGCAGCCCCAATTTGCAGTGCCCCCAACAGTGTGTGAGGGTTCCTCTTTCTCCAGATCCTCTCCAGCACCTGTTGTTTGCCCATTTACTGATGGCGGCCATTCTGACAGGTGTGAGGGGGCATCCAGGGGGTCTTCTTGCCTCTTAGAGCTTCTGGGTAGTTGGCTGGTGATTCTTGCTGTTGCTTGCTTTGTGGCTGCATCACTCCAATCTCCGCCTTGGTTGTCACACGGCCATCTTCTTATAAGGGCAATAATGATGTTGGATTGGGGCTCATTCTACTGCAGTATGACTTCATCCTAACTAATTACATCTGCACCAGCCCTACTTCTAAGTAAAGCCATATTCTGAGGTACCGAGGATTAGAACTCAACATATCTTTTTTTTGGGGGTGGGGGACGGACCCAATTTTTTCCATAACAGGTCTTTGGAAAGAGAATAAAAAAGGGAGAACATTTTCATTGTCAGTGCTATGGAATACCTGTCCAGGGGCCCGCAGCAGGACTTAAGGGGAGCTTCAGCGGGTAGGTTGTGAGGAAGGTTGTGAGGTCCCGCTGTCACTTGGGCAGAGAGGCAAGGAGCCCCCTGCAGCTCTCAGGAGCAGATTGCATTCTGGAGGCCTGAATGGGCCCTTGGTAAGTCAGCTCTGGGGCCAGCAGGCACCCCCAGGGTCAGGATGGGTGGACTCACCGAGGACACTCAGCCCCACTTGGGCCACACAATCAGTATCATAGAGACTTCTTTGCAAGCAGCCAGCATTTCCTGAGATCCTCTCAGGTGCAAAGCACTGCGGCTCCCAGATGTTGCTCCAGAGTTTCTGGACTCATGGGCACATGGCGGGGCAGTGCCAGGCAGAAGGGCCAGAAGGTGGGTGAGTGAGTGGGGGTGGGGAGAAGTGGGGATGCTGTGGCTTCTAGGACGGGGGCGGGGGCAGCCACAGCCCCAGGAGGAGTTCCTTAGGCATGGGCAGGAGGACTGTATTGAGCACTGCCTCAAACAGACATGGAGAGTCCCTGCCCTCCTGAGGCCCAGCTGGGCTGGGGGAGGGGGAGGCAGACAGTGGATAGGCCTGGTGGTGATCATGCTAACTAAGGAGAAAAGTAAAGCAGGCGAAGCGGCCGGGAAAGAATATTCCTGGCAGAGGGAGTGTCAGGCAGTAGGGTAGGAGCAGAACAGCTGAGGCCAGCGGGGCTGGAGCAGAGCAAGTGGGAAGGAAGAGGCAGGAAAGGGAGGTGGAGAGGCAGTGGGGTGCCAGGTCTTGGGGGAACTGGTAATTCCACGTGGGTAAAGAGGTATTTTATCCCAAGTGCCAAGGCAGGTTTTTGAGCAGAGGCATCAGTAACCGAACTTGGGTTTAAACAGATCACCCTGTGTTGGGTATAGACTGAGAGACAAGAGCGGAGGCGGAAAGAGGGTCTTATACAGACAGGGTGGTGGTGGCCTAGGCCAGGGTGACAAAGTGGTGAGAAATGACCGGATGCTGGATGTTCTTTGAAAGTAGGTCCAGTGAGATTTACTGATCGGGTGAGCTGTGAGAGCGAGGTGCTAGGAGTCAAAGTTTTTCTCCTTCCCGGCTGGAAGAATGGAGTTGTCATTTGCTGGGATGGGGGAGGCTGCAGGAGGTACAGGTCCGGAGGGACGATCGGGGCTCCCAGTAGGGTCGGTTAAGGTTAAGACGTGACTTTCAAGTGAAGACAGTGGGTGGGCAGCTGCCCCTCGGAGCCGGGGATGTATGGGAGAGTATGGGCTGGAGATGGAACTTTCAGAGCTGGTCATTAGAGCTGAGAGGGTATATGAAAACCTGGAGACAGAATGAGCTCACTTTGAAAGCAAGTGTTCATAAAAGAAAGATAAGACGTCAAAGGATTGATCCCTGGGGCACTGCAATCAGTAAGGCTCTGAGGACAGATCAGCACAGACAACAGAGAGGCTGGCAGCTGGTGACAGAAGAACCAGGACAGAGGGTGGCTGTCCTGGAAGCTGCTGGAAGGAAGTGCTTAGAGGAAGTCGGGGGCGGGGTGTGATCCACCCCTGCTAATTAAATGTTGCTGATAGGTCCCTGTCATGGGAAGGAAGGCAGAGTCAGCACGTGGGGCCCAGTGGCAGGAGCCTGTGGTCTCAGCTGGTTGCTTCTTTCCTCAGTGAAGTAAGAACCACAGGTTGAGGGTGAGGGGTGGGAAGGAGGTGCTGGAAACCTGAAGGGTGGAGAGTGGACTCAGGTATTGTGTTGATGGCTGAGCACCACTTGGGTCCCTCTTCACCGGTGGCAACTCCCGAATTTCTGTATTTGAAGAACTCAGGGATGTAGATCTAGTTAGATGAGAGCTTGACAGTGAACCTGCAAAACACCCATACAAAGCTGAGAGACTTCAGTCATCCATGTGGAAGAGAAGAGAAGCTGAAGGGGAGGGCAAGTAAGGCCTGCCCCGGGGAGCGGGGAGGGCTTACAGACGTGCGGGAGGGGGAGGGAAAGCCTCTGGGCAAGGTAAGCCATTCCCTTCGTCACCAGCTGTGTGCTGTCACCAGAAATGCAGCCAGTGGATGAGAAGGAAGGTGCAGGACTAGAGGGGAGGGCACCAGGTTACAGAGTGGCCGTGTCCCCTCATCGCTCAGGAAAGGACCCTCCTGTGGCAGCTTCTCCTTGCTCCCTCCTCTCTCCTAATATCAAGTCGGACATTTAAGGCAGATCTACATATATCTCTACAGCACCGTGGCTAATTACACACACACACGCACGCACGCACGCACACACGCACACGCACATGCACGCACGCACGCACATTCACACACGCACACACGCACATACACACGTGCACACGCACACGCACATGTACACAGGTGCACACGCACATGCACGCACGCATGCACACGAATGCACGCACGCGCGCGCGCACACACACACACACACACACACACTAGTTCAAGCATCAAAGTCGTCATCTCGTGCCGTGAACTTATTGCAAAGATGTTGCCATGGCATAAAATATTCCTGGAACTCCGTTTTGAAAAATCCAACTGAGCATGTGACACACAGTCTGACTGTTCTCTGTGGGGGTCACTCTTTGCATTTCAAGGGCAGATTTCTGGAAACAGCCCAAAGTCATTTAGAGCCAAGTGTGATGACTGAAATTGGGGATTAGAGTTTTTTTTGTAGCCACCGAGGAGGTTTGATACAGATGGAATAAAGCTAGCATTGTCTTGTTTAAAAGGGGACAATACTTCTTTTACAAGATTTAATAAGGGACGGTGTGTGAAGTGCCTGGCGTGGTTTTTGATCCACAGCAGGCATTTCATAATTGGTATGATTAGTATTCCTAAAGCAGAGATCCTGGAATAAATGGAAGCATCATTGAAATAAGCGATTTGTCCCCGAAGGTGATGGCTTTGAAGGGACACACTTTATTGAGAATGACACATTTTGCTATGTCTGTTAAAAAAGCAGATCCATAACTTTATAATTTTGTCCGTTAACCTCTTTGTCAACCTTGCAAATAGGAAGATGGAGGGCTCCCTCTCAGAGGGAACAGCTGGAGGAGATCACGGGGAGAAGAATGCTGGCAGCGCCCCTGCCTCCCCTTAGGACCGCCCATGTCTGCTGCTGGGACCGAGACACATAGTGGGTCACCAGGTACCAAAGAGGCCAGCCGTGTTCTGCCCTCCCCCACGGCCGCCTCCAGGGCTTCCCTGCAGTTTTGCCCACACCAGGGCGAAGCTCTGCAAGGAGAAATTCATGTCTCTGGCTTAAATTTTCAATCCTTCAGTACAAGAGCAAATGACCAGGAGTGATTTACAGCTCTGTGTGAAGAAGGTTACTAACTCATTTCCTGAGACCACGTCTGGATAGTGGGAGAGTAGAAATTGCAGAAGGGCCACAGGTGTTTCTGCGGAAGGGGAGGCACCGCCGGAAGGAAGAGGTATCAAAGACAAAGCGCCTCCTGCTCTGTTGAGAGCAGAGCCAGGCCGCCCATGTGCTTCCCTCCCCAAGGGGCAAACGAGGGAGCTGCTTGGCCCAGGGCTGTGCCTGGTCTTGCTGCTCTGAGGAGTGGCAGAGTGACCTGGCTCTCCCCTGGACTGTGCTCTACCTAGCCAGGCCGGCAACTTGGTGCACTCTCTCTGGGCCTCAGTTTCCCATGAAAGAAACTGATCCTAGGCTTTGTGTTTTTTTAAGGTTGATCTGCAGTAAGAAATACAGTTTACGTTGAGACCCAGCATGTGTATTCATATGTATATGTGACTGAGGGCTGTCCAGAAAAAACTCCAGCCATAAATGCCTCTATTTTTCATAGGACATGGCTGAGTACTTTCCGGACAGCCCTTGTATATCCTGTCGTGTTAATTTTATGTGTCAACTTGACTGGCCCTGGGGTGCCCAGATGAGACGGTAGTTCTAGGTACGTCCGTGAGGGTGTTTCCGGGTGAGATTAGCATTTGGTTAGGTGGACTCGGTACTGTAGATTGCTCTCCTAGGCAGAGGAAAGAGGAATTCACCCCTTTTCCCCTCCCTGTTGGAAACGGGACCCGCCTTCCCATCTCTCCGGATCTCAGACTGGCTTTTACACGCTTGGCTCTTCTGGTTCTCAGGCCTTTGGACTAGAGCCGAACTACACCACCAGTTCTGCTGGCTCTCCAGCACGTGGACGGCAGGTCTTAGGGCTTCTCAGCTTTCACGACGGTGTGAGCCAATCCCTCATTCTCTGTCCCTGTCTCTTTCTATATATATACACAGATACAGTGTCCCTGGGTGTCAAAAACACATATACACATTTTAAGAGATGTCATCTATGTATTGCTTTTCGAAGTTGAATTGAATTATGGCAGCAATGTGTAAGTATGACGTTCGCTCAAAAGATGATGTTACTGAAATGAATGCTACAGTGTCACCATATGACAGGCAGGACAGTCAAGGAAAATGGCAGAAGCACAGTTGTCATTCAAGGAGCACAGGAATACTTTGAAATGTTATTTAAAATTCGAAAATGCTGAGTTTCCCCCACATTTCCTGACAACACCCCTTGGCTTCACCTATGGGGGACCATAAAGGATGTGGTGTACCATAGAAAACTGACTACACTGGTGATGCTTCGGGAAGAAATTGAAACATTATGCTCAGCAGCAATACAAGTGGACACTTAGGTCAGCATTGCTCAAGCAGTAGTTCGCCGTAATCAGAAGTGTCCGGACGCTGATGGTCACCACTTTGATCACCTCTTGTAACTGCAGAAGTCAAACCTGACTTGTGTTTATCTTTTGTTATTGGTATATATTGAATTTTTTCTTTCTTAAAATGTTTTTGGCACCCTCTGTATGTATGCATGTGTGTGTGTGTGTGTGTGTGTGTGTGTGTGTGTATGTAAATATAAGAACAAACAACCAGGAAGAAGATAACATGGGAGTGATTTACAGCTTTGTGTGAAAAAGGTTACTAACTCATTTCCTGAGTTAGATACACACACACACACACACACACATACACACACACACATCTATATCTATATCTATGATATCTATATCTATACATATCTTCATATGTGTATATGGATATATCTCCTATTGTTCTATTTCTCTGGAGAACGCTGAGCAACACACACACATACATTTGTGTATATATATTTCTGTACACATTCATCTGTCTATCATCAATCATCTATCTCTCTAATTGGACAAAAATTGCAAGACTTGCAGTTTGAAAAGCATTGAGAGTAAGTGGTCAATAATGCCCTTTCTGGTTTTGCTATGTGCAGCTTATTTATAAGTCCACCATTGGCCAATTGGCTGGAAGCACAGGTAAAGATTACAGGGATATGTCCACGTTGAGCCTTAGCACAGGGCACAGCTCATGACGAGGGGCCTGTGACTGGAAGTTGTCACTTCTCTCTCATTGCCTGGACAGGTTTCAGCACCGTGGAGCCCACTTGTCTGCGTCGCCTTTGGCTTCTCCCTACATATACCTCTCATTTCCTGCTATGTCTTGATGTCTTGTAATGTTTTACTGTGAGATTATTTCTCCCCTCCAGCTTTATTGATGTATAATTTACAAATAGAATTGTATGTATTTGAAGTGTACATCACAATGATCTGACGTATGTGTCAGATCATTGCTGAAATGATCCCCACAGTCAGGTTAATTAACATACTCATCCACTCATCACCTCATGTAGTCATCTTTTTTTTTTTTTAAGAATTCTTAAGATCTACTCTCTTAGCAAATTTCCATTGCACAATACAGGATTATTAACTATAGTCACCGTGCTGTACATTAGATCCTCAGACCTGATTCATCTTATAACTGACAGTTTATTTGTATCCTTTTACCCACCTCTCCCTATTTCCCCATCCACCCCTGCCCTGCCCTTGGCAGACACTGTTCTGCTGTTTCTATGAGTTCGACTTTTCCTTTTCCAAAATTCCACATAGAGGTGATACCATGCAGTATTTGTCTTTCTCTGTCAGACTTATTTCACTTAGCTTAAAGCCCTCCAGGTTTATCCACATTGTTCCTTATTCTTAGAGGCTGAATAATAGTCTATTGTATGTATGAAATATATATGTCTATATCTATATACCACATTTTTTAATCCATTCATCTATTGATGGAGACTTAGGTTGTTTTTGTATCTTGGCTATTGTGACTACTACTGCACTGAACATGGGAATGCAGATATCTGAGATCATTTCTTCAAGTACTTTATCTAGAAATTCTTTGGTTTGTAAGTTTAAATTATACTCCTCCAGAAAGGCTCTCTGTTTCAATTTTTAAAGCAAAACTACTTACAAATTTTGTTGTGGTGGTGGTGGTGCCTCACAGCTGGTAAAAGTTTCAGCCCCAGATCTATGTGAGGGCCGTTGTTTGGTTAGGAATTATTAGCAGAGACTCTACCCAGAGCAGAGACAGGCAGGTACCCCCACCATCTCCAGGTGTGGAGTGCGTTCATTTAGGGTGTAGTGGTTTCCTGGTCCTGTGATGGGGTCTATTGTTGGCCTTTCAGTCTTCCTGAGCCAAGATTTTTGTGTCCTGATCACTTTTCCTTCACACTGATCCATTGGAGCACAAGCTCCAGGTCACGGGATCATCTGATTACCCCCTCACTGCACCCTGGGCTTCAGTGGGCACTCCATGCTTGATTTTGGGTTTTCCAGTGATTTTTGACCTTTGAGGGTTTTCTTTTCCCCCAGCTCAGCTATGCATTCATGAAATTAATTTATTTTTATTCATCATACTTTTGGTGTTCTTTACCTGGAATATTTTGGACATCTAGACTGTTGATTACCTGAAATGAAAGGTCCTTCTCAGTACAGAAATCCTACCCTACAGAGGTACCCTACTTTTACAACAGGGAAAGAAGGATGCAAATCTGGGGTTTGTGAAGCTTGACCTCCACCAGATGGCTGACTGGGGAAGGTCTTCCTTTGCAGGTACAGTGGGACAGAGGAGTAAACTGGGCAACTTGAAACAGCACCTTGTTTAAGAGCATGTCTGCCTGAATTACCTGTCACTTATTAGCTGTCATAGTTAGTTTTGACACTTGTGTGACTTTGGCTGACAGCTTAACCTCAGAAGTCCTGTCTGTAGTGTGAGGATAGCACTTGTACCAGCAGTAGGGTGTTGGAGAGATTAAACGCACATACGAGTTAAGTGCCTAGCATGGTGCCTGGCACATAGCAAGTAGTCAATAAATACTGGCTGCTATTGTTTTACTTCTTGTCTTTCTTAGCTGCCTGTGGCCATGGTGTTCTCATCATCTGAAAAGGCTGCTGTCTCCACATTGGGTGCCTAGGGAGCCTGGTCACTGTCTACCTGTGCAAATTGGGGCATATCACTTCATCTCACTGCTCTCTCACATGTAAACATGTTCCTCATTTGTGAAATGAGAGGGTGGACAAAGTGATTTCTAAGGATCTTCTCACCCTCACAGCCTGTGTGTGATTCCTGTAAGAGTGGTGTGAAAAGCAAAATGTACTCCTCAAAGCACAGCATTTTTTTTTTCCCAGTCAGCCCTCAGCGTATGAACAGACTGTACTGTAGAGCTGATCTGTAAAAAATTGGATCTTTGGAATTTGGCATGCATTTTCCCATAGGAGTAGTTTTTACGTGGTGGTTGGCTTCCAGGGCCAGCTCATAAAACGCAGCTTAATCCACAGTGAAGCAGAAACACAGCACATCTGCATTGAAAATGATAGAAAAACAATACTGTCACAATCCTGGTAATTAAACAAAACCAAAAAACAATCCCATTGAATAGGAACTCCTTTTCTTATTTACCTAGGATCCTGTGCTTGAGGGAAGCAGGTTAATTTAGAAGACGAGGAGATTTATGGAGATGTGTCAGGTAGAGTCTGAGTTAGTTCAAGGGATTCAGACTGAGGCTGACAGCACATGTTCTTTAAACGCCTGATTTTGGTTAAAAATTCAGGGATTCCTCCTATATACCACTTCATCTTTTCCTCGAGTTAGCATTGACCTACGTCCTTCTCTCATGTCCGACAGCCATTGTAACTGTGTGGGGTTAGTAATGGAGAGTGGAGAGGGAGAGAAAAAGAGAGGGAACCAGGAGACAAGAGGCAAGAATGACTCGAGCGTCACAAGCTGGTGACCCGAAGTCATGTTTTGTTAGGCTTGTGCCATGCTGGCCTACACAGCAATTATTTTTACACTTTTAAAAGTTTTATTTTATTTTTCCATCTTTACTGAGGTGTAATGGACAAATACAAATTATAAGTGTTTCAGGTATATGACTTGATGTTTTGATACAGTATCCATTGTACAGTGTAAACACTACAATCAAGCTAATTAACGTGAGCATATCTCTGATCTTGCATAATTACTTTTTTTTCTTTTTGTGATGAGAACACTTAAGATCTAACCTCTTAGCAAATTTGAACTACACCATATAGTATCCATATGTAATAGCATTTTAAAGCTTTAAAAAATTATCTGCCAGGACATAAAAATACATTAAAAAATTCATATTTCTGGTTACATGGGCCCTAGTGACCTGGGTCCATGGCACTAAACTTCCACAGTGTGACAATAGGCTGGTCCTCTCAATTTAATGAAAATATTTTCCTGTTTGGAAACCCTATTCAATAAGGGGAAGGGGATTAAAAAGAATGTGAGTGTGATGGCATGAAAGAGATGATGTGAGATAGTCAACTGAATGAAGTAATAAAGGATAGAGAAAAGGGAGTTGAGTCTTGTATCATCACTGAAAACCAGGAAGAGGGTTGGTCATAGGTGGGTGGGCCAGACAGTTCCCCCTGTGGCCACCAGGTGACCTCGCAGCTCCAGCGCAGCTTGGTTACTGTGTGAGAGGACTTCTAGATGGCTCAGAGAAGCAGTGTGCAAATGTTTGGTATACTTCCATGTACAAGAGTTTTCCAAGTTAAAATCAAGATTCTCTGAGCCAAATTTTGGGGTCTCCAAAGAAAAAGGTGTGCCTATATTTTCAACATAAGGACAATTTGGCTGTGGTATTGGTGTTCTCTTGATCACTAGGGTGGCTTCACTGACCTAGATGAATGGGTGTGGTCTCCCTCCATCCTCACTGTTCCATGGCAGACCTTCCATAAGCTCTGTGCTGGTTACAGGTGGGGAACCGCCTCCTCTGCTCACATCACCATTATGTGCTGCCTCTCCCTACCCCTGTGTTGGTTGGTAGTTTCTGAGTTGCTACAGCAGATTAGCCTCCTCTGGGACATTATTCTCAAGTTTTGGAGCATGCTCATTCCACCTTGGGAGCTTATTAACACTCTGGGCCCATCTCAGACCTTATGAAACAGACTCTTGGGCTATGGGGCTTAGGGATTTCCCTAAAACAAGCAGCCCATAGGTGGGTGCTCTGACATGGGGGACCTCAGCCTGCACCTTGAGAAATACCACTCTGGAGACTGGCTGAAGGAAGTTTGGATTATGGATTCATAAAAGTCAGTAGCCCATAGCATGGGAACCAATTATAGCTTAGGCAAGTCCCTTGCCTCATTTTCCCTCTACAAAATGAGACCTTTGGATGGACTGAGTTGTAGGTTCTCTTACAGCTCTGCACATTGGAATTCCACAACTCTGCTTCTATTTAGAGGATTCCCCAGTTGTGGGCCTCCATTTTTCCTGTCCTCAGGCCCACTTCTCAAAAGACCGTGCAGCTGTAGCTTGTCACCTATGGATTCAGGGGGTATGTCCTGCTGCTCCTGGATCACATGTCACCCCAGCCCTGTCTCCGGATACTGGGAAAAGGCCAGGAGAGAAGGCTCTGAGAGTCTGTGCCTTTGCCTTCCTGTATCCTGACAGACTTCCTTCTCTAGGAGCATGTGCTATCTGCCTCTGGTGCAAGAGGAAGCTGTGTCTTTGTCTGAGAATCTCAGTGACCAGCACCCTGCAGGACTGCTCCTTGGTGAATGCCATGCAGCTCTCTGTATGCATTTCTACATTCTTAAGCCCAGAGCTTGCCTCCAGCTTTTGGCGTGGAGATGTTGTGGACTGATTACATCTCTGTCAAATTTTAGTATATGTGCTGCCAAAGCAAGCACAGTCTCCGCCAAATTTGTATTGAAGCCCTAACCTCAATGTGACTGTATTTGGAGATAGTAATGAACATAAAATGAGATCATAGGGTGGGGCCCTAATCTGATAGTACTGGTGACCTTATAAGAAGAGGAAGGGACACCAGAGTGTGAGTGCTTTCTCTCGCTCTCTCTATCTCCTCCTCCTCCTCCTTCGCCTCCTTCTCCTCCTCTCTCTCTGTTTATGAGCACAAAGGAAAGGCCAGATGAAGACACAGTGAGAAGGTGGCCCCTCTTCAAGGCAGGAAGAGAGCTCTCACCAGAAACCAACTCTGCTGACACCTTGATCTCATCTAGCTTCCAGCCCTGTGAGCAAATAGATGTCTGTTGTTTAATTCACCCAATCTATGGTATTATATTTTGCTATAATAGCTTGAGCACACTAATACCCAAGGGAACACTCTTTGTTCTTTTATTCATCCATCCATCCATCCATCCATCCATCCATTCATTCACAATTGATTACCCATAAGGAACCTTCAAATTTATCTGGACTTTAGTATATTACAGCGAGGTTGCTGTGGGTTAACTTTCTCCCATCTTGGTCCAAACTTCCCTTGAAGTTTCACATCTAGCCCAGCATTTCAGGGCATAGGATACAGTACTACAAACCCATTTCGGTCCTTTAACTGCTCCCCTATAAACTGCTACTATCTGGTATCAAAAGAAAAAAGTCCAGGAGGTCAGGTGTCATTCTGGTGCATTGTTTGGGAGTGCACATGTAGGGACTTGTGTCTGAGGACACCAAGCCTTCATGTAAGTACAGCAGTCACATGTGAATCTGCTAAATGAGGCTGTGGGTATGCCCAGGACTTTGAGTACCACACACATTTGTTTATTTATGAACTAGATATGGTGTCTGAAATCCCAGGTTGAAATAAGCTTTTGCTTATCAACTATGTTATCTTAGGCAAGATGCTTCACTGCTTTGGGCCTCATAAATGGATCAATGTATGGGATCCTGGTGTAACAGTTCACAATTGCTTGCTTAGTTTTTACTACATATTAAGATGAATTTTGAATTTTTTTAAAAGCTCAGTATCTTCCTCTGAAACTGAGAGCATGTACATGTTTCTTGGAGATGAGTTGTGAGGACCACAGGGGAGAAATGTGGAAGCCCCTGTTTGCTACACAGCTGCCCACAGGTATGAGGGGTTCAGACAGTCCACTCCCCTGAGGTGTGTGGCCTTTTCCTGCTTTCTAACAGTCCCCTCCTCATGGCTTATTGATGCTGGCACCCAGGGAGGAGGCGGGACCACAGGCTGGGTATCCTCCCAGGCCTGGGCTCCTAGAAATTTTGGTTTCTTCTGTTTTCTCCTCTTTCCCCATGTGCCTGCTCCATCCCCAATGTGAGTAGTCATGAATTATTTTTGAACACATAAATGAATGAATGAAACATTGTAGAGACTCAGTACCCAATTACTGAATGGAACGAGGTGTCTTGTGGGGCCTGTTAAAGTATTCTACCTAGGTTCTTGTCAGCTGGAGCAGAGATGGGAGAATACAGATAAACCTAACATTTCTCCAGTAGCTGTTTCTGAGAATAATGATAATCTACCCCCATTGTTTAGGGAGAAGAGGAAGGGAAAGGAAGCTCTGTGAGGATGCATGAGAGCCTGCTAGTGGTCCCAGTGTCAATAGGGAGAAGAGCAGGTAGGGAAAATAGTCATCTCTCTGCTACATGGCCCTTCATGGCTTCTGTTTATTGAACAACTACTATGTGCCAGGCACTATGCTGGGTGCTGGGGATAAAAGCATGACTCAAACTGACTGTTAGTTATCTCACAAGAGAATATTATTATCTCATTTAATCTTTAGAAGATTTGTGCTAGGATCTAATGAAATATTGCATAGGAAAAGAGTTTATAAACTGTAAAGTGCTACAAAATGTCAGAGATTGTTATAAGGATGATTAGTTGCCCCCCTTCCACCACCTCTGCAGCTTGCTTGCCCAGCAACCTCCCCCTGGAGCAGTGTTGGACCTACCTTGTCTGCTTCCTGGCTAATTGGGGAGGCTCTCCAGGCCTGATTTATGCGGACATTCACACATTCTCTCACTGAACATTATTCTAATCAGACACCTCATTATTGGAAGCCTGCCTCCTCGGGCTGCCTGGCTTGGGTTATTACAGGATATTATACAGACCATTTGCATGGCCACCTTCAGGTCATTTCCATCACTTTAAGCTACTTACAGGCCCATTTTCTTCTCCATAATATTTGCCTAATTCGATTACTGCACGGGGCCTCGGCTGGCTCAAAACGGAATCAGAATTTACACCTGGGAGCAAAGTCAACTGGATCCTGACACACCCTCAGCTCTTTGGGGCCTGGCTGACCTCAAGGGACTCCCGTGACAACCACGTTTCCAAATCTGAGTGGGAGGTCTTCTGAGCCTCCTGAGGAGGGGGCTGGGGTGGGGAGAGAGCAACTTGGTGGATAGGCCGGCATTTTATAGTTGGAGCTGACACAGAGGACCTTTCTAGCTCCCGAGTTCGTCTTCTGCAAACACATACGGAGTCCTCTGTACTTCTCCATCATAACCCTTGACATAGCTTATTGCAATCGGTTGGGTAAATCTGTTTTCCTGTGAGAGAGCAAGCTATGCATGGGTAAGCAGTTGGCCTATCTTCTTGTTGTTTGTGTCCCCAACATCTAGCACCGCACCCAGTGTACAATAACTCATCAATAAATAGATGTGTATTTGCTGATGCACTGATCGACTGGATGGTTCCCGAATTGCTTTTAAATATTGCTGCTAGAATGTGTGTATTTGTAACTGCTCAGAGGTTAGCCCTGACTTGGGGTCAAGGCCCCTGTTCCTGTTATACTGTTTGTACCCCTGCCCCTGCTGTGTCTGGTTCTGGAGGGCTCAGTCTGGGACTTCTGCTCGCTGACACACACAGTGCAGGGGGAGAAGGCGGGGAGCACTGAACTCGGGGGCAGAGTTCTCAGCTTTCTCTTGGGGAAGCTTTCAGCAATGTTGGTTGTCACGACTGAGGGGACACCCCTGGCATCCAGGAATGCTGCTGAATACCCTGAAATACAGCCCCCCACAATAAATATTATTCCACCCAAAATATCGATGGTGCAAGGCTATGAAACAGTCTGGAGTTAGTCGCTCACTTTTCATGGGGGGAGAGACATCCGGTCCCCAGTGGTCAGCTGGACTCGGGTGGGATTTGAGGGGATCTTTCTATGACATCTCTTCCATGACCAAGGTCTGAACCATGAATCAGGCAGGAGATCAAAGTGCCGCCTCTATTACTGAGAAAACTGCCAGAGAACAGGACATTAGCCTCTCATGTGAGAGCATCAACAAGTAGGCTGACTAGACGTCCTGTTTTAAACGATACGTGTGATCTACCTACTGACACCTTGAATTCAGCCCAGTGAGACCAGGCTGACCATATGAACCCTTGAAATGGGTTAGTATCATTGTTTTCTGTCCCGTTTAAAAGGGGACGTCTGGTCAGCCTATCAGTAATTCTACATGTCTGGATTGAATTTATTCATCTCCTTTGAAAGCACAGGGCTCTGTGCCTGGCGTGGCAGAGAGAGGAAGAGGATACTCGCTGCTTTGAGCCACCTGTACCTGGTCCCTGTCCTGTCCCCACTCTACTCAACCCTTCTTTGCCCAGCATGGCAGCCCGAGCGGCCCAGGCCCGGCTGAGGTGAGGGCGGCAGGCCCACTGAATGATGAAGCGTCAGAGTTCTGAGCGACGTTGTGCTTATGCCAGGGCCTGCACTCAGATGGACTTGGCCTCCAGTCCGTCTTGGAGCTTTACTTTCCTAATAGACAAAATAAGGAAGATAATAGCGATTGTTGAGTTCTGGTGTAAAAATTAAAAGAATCACGATTGAAAAAGTGCTTAATTTTAGTATGGGACGGGGCCACGCCAAGCTCTGCGGGGACACAGAGGTGAGCGGTGCGCTGAGGGCCACCGGGAGGTGATGGCCACTGGCCTGGTAAAATCATGCCCTGGAGTGCTGCAGGGCGGAGGAAGCGTGGGCGGGGGCTGACTCCCCGGGGGGCGGGGGTTGTCCCAGGGGAAAAGGCTCAGACACTGCCCTGTGGGGCGGGGTGGGGGTGGGGCAGCGCGTGGAGGAAGCGGCTTTGGACTTGGACCCAGAAGAATGGTAGAGATTTGAAAAGTTAATAACTTATTATTATTATTGCAAAAGCAATGCTGGTTCATTTTAGCAAGCTGGGGAACGCAGGTAAAGCAAACAGAGCAAACACACCCCTTTATAATCAACCGCATTGCTGCAGAGGGTCACTGGTAACATTTTGTGGTTTCTGATAAAAACGTGGTCACGTCCACCTGCCTCCAGTGTTAATAAACCCAGCGTCTCCACCCCGGGGCCCCCCCTCTTCCTGTCCCTGGGGGGTTATTAGACTAAAGGGGTCAACCTGACCCAAAGCCAAGTGGAGTAGAACTGGAAAGCCACAGCACAGGCTACAGAGACGTCCCTTGCCTGGATGCCAGGGTCACAGCTTTTAGCTCACACACTGTAGTGGTAGCCTGCTCAGGCTGCTCTTGGACGGCTTAAACAAAGGACATTTATTGTCCCACAGTTCTGGAGGCCGGCAGTCCCAGACCCAGGTGACGGTGCATCGGTGTCTCCTGAGGCCTCGCTCCTTGGCTTGCAGATGGCCACCTTCTCCCT
>PVJL010009915.1:0-26175 GCA_004026885.1 Lyroderma lyra | reverse complement strand
TGGGGTTGGGTGGCAGGTCACCGTGGGCCCCAGGGACTTACACTGGACTCATACAGGACCTTGGGAGGTGGCTGGAGCCCTGACAGGGCGGCTTCCAGATTTCAGGAGACAGCTAACCAGGTGACCCTGGGAGCTCTTTCTAAGTCTGGCACGCAGGGAGTGGAGCATCAGTTCTTCCAACCTGCCCTGGCACGAAACATCCCCCATTCTGTGCCACTTCTCGGGCTGGAGGAGGGGTCTTTTCTCCTTTGGGGACTATGACCTTTTTCCTCATCTCTCTCCAAAGTGCATCATGTTACTGCCTCCTTACCATGTCTCATCTCCACTTCCACGTTTTGGAGTCGTCTCTCCCCTCTCTAGGCTGCTCTCAGGGGCAGTTTTCTGGAACCTGGCAGTAGGTGGTTCAGCACATCAGCATGTGGAAGTGTATCTCCAGGCCGGCAGATAAGTGTACAGTCATCAATGCCGAGCAGAGCCTCTGATTTCAGGGAGGCACACGTCGTGGCATAATTAAGAGGGAAGGCTCGTCCTTGGAAAAGATTTGCAAGAAGGGTTTATAATTGCAAGGACACAGAATTAGTTTTAAGGCTTCTTGACTTTTGTGATAATCTCTAGGGCTTCTTTATCAATTTGTGCCCAGCTGATGTTGCTCTCAAGTCATAAGCAATTGGCTTATCACGTCTCCCTGGCATCTCGTGGCTGAGCACAGCCCGGGCGGGGTTGGTGAAGTGTCACTGGTCAGAAATGGGGGGTTACATTTACTGTAACACCTGGGAGGACTTAGAGGTCCATAATTGCTTGCCCCCTGAAAGTGTCCTCAGGATGGTGAGTCCAATACCATGGCACATCGTCCTAGTAGGAGTTAAACTGGTTTTGCAGTTGCTGCTTTCCAAGGAAGAAAAACATCATAGAAACAAAGTTGCCTCATAAAGTCTGGAAGCTATTGTTTTGTTTTGAGAACAAACACAACACGGACTGTGTAGACCTTGCCTTGTGGCAGGAGACAAAAAGCCATCGCCAACTACGGCAGCCATGGTGCGGTAGCCTATGAAGGTGGCAGTGAGGTCCCATTTCACGTTTCTCTTTTTTTCTTTGCAGAAGGTGTGGGACTTCATGGAAACCTCTTATGATTTTATTTTCTGTTGATTTCAAATCCAAATATGGTTCCTCACCTGGCTTTCTTGATGCGTGGAGAAGTTCTATGGACAGCACTTACTCTACATTTTAAGGTACTTAACTCCGGGTGTTCCTAGCTGAGTGACGATTATTTGGGGTCCCCAGCAGTATTTCTATGGATTCCCTCTCAATGAGCTTTGCCCATGCACTGAAAGGTCCAGCAAGAGGAAGGAGTTAACTCACTGCTGGGCTGGTGTGTATATGCTCTATTAGAGGAAATGCCTTGACCCCAGGGCACTGTGGTCTCCACAGTCTTATCAAATCACTAGGCATCAACAGCAACAGTATTTACTGAGTTCATGGAATGTTTCCAGATTACCCAATGTAATGATATCTCATGCTTTGTCTTTTCAGAGACACTTAGGCGTTCTGTATTCCAAAGATATTTATTTACCTATTCGTCTGATGTGGAGGTACGTGCTGGGGATATAGCAAAGAACGAGCTGGCCATGGTCCTTCTCTTGTGGAGCTTGCAATCAAGTGAGAGAGACAGATAGTCAATAAGAAAGCATGATGAAGCTGTGAAAGGGAAGGAAGGAACGCTATGGGTGCCTGTTGCAAAGTAGCCTTGGCCCTGACTTTTCTCACCCAGTCCCACCTTGCTGAGGCTATTTCAGGAAATCTGTTGGCACTAGCCTCTGCCTGGGCAGTTTTAAGGCAAACCTAGGACTCAGATTCCTTTCCCAGAAGTGTGGTCTGCCCTCCTCACTTCTCCTAGAGGTGGTCACACTGTGGTCTTTGAGATTGCTGTGGCAATGGATGCACCTTCTACAATATAGTCTTGAATGAGTCCCCTGGCCCTCAACGGCGGTGCCAAAGGGGACTGGTAAGTGCTGGGGAGGGCATGCTTACTGATCCTTGAGGTGCCCTGAGCCCAGCTAATGGACACCTGGGAGCCACACTACTGATGAGCACAACTGGAAATGCTGCACAAACTTTGCATGCGCACAACTCATGGATCCCCAACAAATGAACATCAAGACCTCTGCATGCCAGGTGATGTGAATGTCTCCTGCAAGCCCTGGACTTCCCTGATGGGGCCTGAGTAGTGGATACTCTTAGAGTTGTCCTTCCTCTGGAAGAGCCTGCTCTCTGAACCCCTGAAGTTACAAGGGGAGCTCCTGGAATGCAGACATCAAGAGTCCTGCTGCCATGTCTACACATACTCTCTTTGCCCTGTGTGGTACAGATGCTTTTTATAGTGGTGGCCGTTCCTGGAATGTGTGTGAGGTGGGGTTGTCTGAGAAAGAAGCACATTTGTTGAGGACTTTTTGTGTGCTGGGCACTGTGCCAAAGCTTTCTACATGTCATCTCATGTAATCCTAAAGTCCCTTGATGTAGGTGCTTCTTGTTCCTTCCATTTTATAGAAGAGAACCTTGAGGAGCAGGCAGGAGTTACTCACTGTAGGCAAAACAGCCTGTACACAACTGAGCTGGGACCGCGTCACAAGCCCTTCAGAACCCGAAGTCCCGCTCTTTCTGCTGCCTGGTCATGTTATGCCACATCCTGCCATCTCCCCATCTGGAGGCTTTCTTTGGACCCCATAAATGTCAAGCTTGATTAGTTAAGCAGCGACAATGGAGGACTTTACTGTGAATTTCACATTCAAGAGGGATGGTCAATTTATCAACCAGGAAACCTCCCAGGCTGCATGCAGTGTGAGATGGATGGTTCGGCTACGAGAGCTAAGTGCTGCTGCTCTGAGCCAGTGCTGGGAACTTGCCCTCCAATAGGACTCATCCGCTCTGTCAGTGGCAACCAAGGACATCAGTGGCTCCTCTCCTGTCAACATATGTGTCCCAAGTGAGTCCCTGGGGTCCTCACATGCCCATGAACTCTGGCCTTCCTCCAAGCTCTGTGGTCATAACTGGTTCAACAGTCTGGCCTTGGGGCTTCACCTCCATGGTGGATGGAGCCTGTCTGAATCCTAGTCTTGTTTTGGTCGGAACTGTTTTTCTGGCTAATTTTTGCCAGTTTTTCTAGAAGTCAAGATTGTCTGCTGCTTAAACCTGGACAGACATCTCTGAATTCAGTGCAGACTCCTGCTGGGAGAGCACACCCACTGGACTCATGCACATCAATAGTAGCTTGATTGGACTCAAATTGGACTCCGTGATTGGGGCCCAGAAGAAGGGTGAGACCAGCTCTACCTCTGAGTCCCTTCCCTTGGGTCCTAAATTGTCCTCCCTTGCTGGCCCACGGATAAGATGCTAACATGTCCTGCATCTGAGGCTCGTGGATTCTACCACTTGATTTCACCATGAGATCCAAACTTCTATGTAGTGAATGATGGGCCCCAGAAGAAGCAGATTTTAATCATGCCTCAAACGTTCATTAAATGCCCTGGTCTTAGATAAGGTGGGACTGGGAGAGTGATGGGAAAGAAAACTTTTAACCACAAATGTCTAGTGGTCAGAAATACAGCCTCTTCTTTTCTGGACACTGTTGTCCCTGAACCTGTCAGGCGGTGGTCTTCACTGGGTGAGCACTGGTCTCCCAGGGGAGATTTATTCGTGGCAACGTCTGGAGACATTTTTGGTATCACAGTTGGCGATTTGCTATTGGCTTTAAATGGGTAGAGACCAGTGCTGCACTAAGCATCCTACAGCACATAGGACAGCACCCTACGGTTAAGAATTATCCTACCCAAAGTGTCGACGGTGCCAAGGTGCAGAAATGCTTCTTAAAGTGAGTGTGGGATGCTATGCTTGTGGGCAGGGGCCAGCGTGGATTTGAGTCACTTGCATGCCAAAGTGTCCCCTCTTGTTCTGGTTCATGGCATCTTGTTCTCAACTCAGCTCTGTCGGTCATTCACTCACTCCCCTCACTCACTTCAGCAGCTGCCTCTACCCAGACTAGGCACCTGCCCACAAACATAGCATTGTCCCCGCAGTCTGCATCTGCAGGACCCATCTGTCATCTACCTTCATGCCTTCACCTGGAGTAGATATGTTTATTGGACAGCCAAGCAGAACCTAACAGAGGTCTGATCTTTGGGACAGTAGTACTCTACTTTGCATGCATAAGGATAAGGTGAAAGCTTACCAACTATACCGGGTTGATAGATGTTCCCCCCTCCCCCCAATTCTTGTCTACTCTGACCCTGTGATTGTGACCTTAGTTGGAAATAGGATCTTGGCAAATGCAATCAGGTTAAGAAGAAGTCACACTGGATTAGGGTGGGCCTTAACTCCATTGACCGGTGTCCTTCTACGGCGAGGGAAATTTGGACGTGGGGACTCACACACACACGGGAGGAAGACGGCCACGTGAAGATGGAGGCAGAAGTTGGACTGATGAATCTACAAGCCAAAGAATGCAAAGGAGCGGCGGAAATCACCAGAAGCTAGGAAGAGGCAAGGAAGGATTCTTCCTTTGTCACAGCAGCTCTAGGAAATGAACACGCTGACTTATGAATCCCAGGAAGTTGGCAGACAGATAGGAGAACCTTCATGCCTCAATGCCATCCTTTTAGGCAGAAGGTCTTCTCAGCTTCCTGGTGAAGTTCACTGACACCAGAGTGGACTTACCTGGTCTGTTGTCCTCTGGCGTTTTCTTTGAAAAGTGTCCACATCTGTTTCCATGTAATGCTGAACCTGGATTGTGGTAACCAGGCAAAGTTCATTTCCAGCCTTTGATGGAGCAAGGTGAAGGGATACAAATGAATGTGTGCAGTGGGGTGTTGTCCCCCCGTCTCTAGTTCAAGGAGCCTTAATATGACTTAGTCTGGCCCCACCTTCAGATTAGGGGCCTTCCCCCTCCTGGCCTCCTGGGCTTCTGAGGGCTTCCTGAGCTTGTGAGTAGCAACTGTGTGTCCTTGAGCAGCAACTCTGACGGCAAGGAGTGTGCCTATGAGCCAGGCAGATGCCCGGTCCCATTGGGGGAGCTGCAGTGGGCTGGGCTCTGTAACCCCACACCACGCTGGATGCTTGCATGCCGTTCCTCTTGTAGTCCTCGGGGACTAATTAACTCAGCATTTTCTGGACCACAGACTGGGTTCTGGAGCATTTTGGGGGATGAGTCCAAACGCATGGTCACAGCCTCTTCTCCCAGTTCTTCCCCCTAGTTCCTCTGTACTTGCTGGTCCACCTTCCTCTAGGCCCATCCCCCAAGGGTCCACAATCGGGGGTCACTGAGAAAGACCTGCTTACCCATTCTCCAGGTGAGGAGGGGCCCAGTTCTGAGAAACAGGCTCATCTGCCCCTCTTTGAAGGAGAAGTGAAAATGTTTTCCATTCCTCCATGTGATGCCCTGAAGAGTTTCTTGCTGAAAAGCGACAACTAAAGCCCAACACCAATTGAATTTTCACGGGTCACCCACCAGCCGAGGGTTCAGCAGGATTCTCTGCTCTGCACGAAAAGCAGGCTTCCTGTTCAGAGTCCTCATGCAGCCCATGGGGAAGCTCAGGCCCAGCGAGAGGAAGTGGCTCACCCAAGGTCACTCTCTTGATTCCAAGGCTATTTGGGGCTGACCTCACCGTGCAACATGGGTGTGGAGGATGAAGAGGTAGAGAGTATTAAGAAAGTCTCCCAGCACCACCCAGCACACCCAGTTACTTCTGGTGCTAGAGAAAACACCTCTTGACCCCAACTCCCTGGTTGTTTCTCTGGCCAGGAGTAATGGCGAGAGCTCCCATTTGCACAGGACTTTACAAAGCCCTCTCACATCCATTGTCACCTGTAATCCTTGGTTCCTCTTTGAAGGAGGCAGGGCTGAGAACCTTGGTGCCCACTATATAGATGATGAAACCGATGCTGAAGAGGTTAAGTGACTTACACAAGGTCACAGGACTCAGGTCTTCCTATTCAAAATTCCGGGGGACCTTGACCAGCAAGTCATTTGGCAGCTGCTTTTCTCTCCTTGTCTGGCCTGCCCCCTCCCCTCCCGCATGCCCCTGAATGCCAGGTAGAAGCTGCTCTCGGCCCCTTCTCCTTCTTAGACTATCTTCTTCCTCCTCCTCTTCCATATTTATAACCACATTATTCTGTCCTCCAACTTCTTCCTGGTCCTTTTATCCTTCAGGCCCGGATGCAGGCCTGGACCCTTAGATAGGTGCTGTGTTGTTTGCACACACAAATCTGTACACTGGGGTTTAGGCTGCCATCAGATTCCTTGGGGTGGGGTGGGAGAGGGGCTCTGGGATGGAGCTCTGAATGCCCCCTGAGCTCAGGCACTTAGTTGCTTCTCCACTGTCTAGTTGGACACCCTTCTGCAGAATGAAGAGGGCTGCTCCCTGCCCCCCTTATCTTGGGGACTAGTTCTGCCAGAAAGGGGTTAAAAAATATAACTGAGCTTAATCGGATAGAGGCCTGGTCTGCTCATTTGCATATAAGCATCTCCTCCGCCCCCAGCCTGGCAATTTGCATCTCATTATTCAGGGGCTGGCCTTAGTGATTTCCCCTTAGACTGGTCCTGCTGGGTTCAGCTTTATCATCTCCTCTTTGGCTCTAAGCCTTATTCCCGCCCTCCTGACCCCAGGGGAGCTCTTACCCTCCACTGGCCTCTGAAGTCCAACTGCAGGCTCTTTCCCAGGTGCTTAACTTCCCCTCTGCAGACCGGGCCTGAATTGGGGCCGGTGTGTATATTTAGTGGGAGGGTGCTGGGGTAGGGGGCTCCACCTGTCCATGTGAACATGAAAGGCCCAGCGTGTGTGTGCACACACTCACACACATTCATACACCACTCATACACACACATTCACACAAACACTTATATATACACTCATTCACACACACACACACTCACACTCATACACTCTCACACATTCACATTATTATACACACATTCACATATACACACTCAGATTCACACACACACACATTCACACAAACTCACACATACATTCACAAACTCACATTCACACTCACACATTTACACACACATTCACACACTCATACACACTCACACACTCACCTATACACTCACACACATGCTCACACACTCACCACTCACACACACAAACACATTTGTTGTGTGCTTTACACATTCTCCTTAATCGCTCTGTTTCTTTGCTTTCATCTCAGTGTAAATTGTCTTTGCTTTAAAAGAGAGCTGGCTGTGTACTTATGTGATGTCACCAGGTGAAAGGTTGTGGGGAGGGTAGGAGGGCAGGACAGGTTTTGTGTTTTACCCTCCAGCCTGCTCCCATGCAGCCCTGCTCTTCCGAGCGCTGGAGGCTCCCTGGGAAGCCAGCCCTGCAGCCTGTCCTTCTGTCTTGGCCCTGAAAGCCGGGGCAGTTGTTGTGGGGGCCGGCCACAAACAGAGATGAGCAGAGGGCCCTAGGGCACGAGTGATCACCTGGAGCGGGGTGGAGACCCTTTGTGGAAGGCAGTCAGGGATTGGCTGGGGCCTCAGTGGCTGGGCTGGACGCCCTTTGCTATATGGCAGCACCCGGCTGGCTGTGTCACAGGAGGTTCTGCTACTGTGCAGCGCTGTGGAGAGCGGGATGAGCAGCAGGAGGGGAGCAAGTCACTGATCACTAAAAGGCAGTGTGTGCTCGCACAACAGCATCGGGTGGCATTGGGCAGTGACATCTAATTCTATTCGTTCACCCTGTGACTGCTTATGGAGCACCTACCAGGGCAGGGCCTCATGCCGTATTCGTCTGTGGCTATAGCAATGAATAAGACAGGTGCACGGCCGCCGCACAGAGCACGCAGCCTGGCGGTGACTCAGACAAGTAAACATGGCACAGTCAGATGCAGAAGGGAGGGAGAAGTACAGGGTCTGGGATGGTTAAGTCTACGTGTCAACCTGGAGAGGTCAAAGCACCCAGATATTGATCACACACCAGTCTGGAGCTCATTGTCAAGATAGTTTTAGATGAAATTAACACTTCAGTCGGTGGGCTTTGAATAGGCAGATTACTCTTCATAGTGTGGTGGGCCTCATCCAATCAGTGGAAGGCTTTAAGAGAAGACAGACTGAGGTTCTCTGGGGAAGAGGAAATTCTGCCAGGAGATGGCCTTCAGATTCGAGGTACAATATCAACTCTTTCCTGGGTCTCCAACCTGCTGGCCTACTTTGCAGATTTTAGACTTGTCAGCCTCTACAATTGCATGAGCCAATTCCTCTTTCTCTGAAGAACACAGGGTCCTATAGGAGAACCTGGGAAGGGATAGGGGGCAGGAAGGGCTTCCTGGAGGAGGCAGGCTAGGCTATGACATGTCTGCAGTTAAGGAAGAGGAGGAAGGATGTCTGAGGCAAGTGCACGGGAGAGAAGGGGCGGCATGGCTTGAATCACGATAGTGGGCCAGGCTGGCTGAGTCTAGCAAATGTGTGGTTAGGAATTAGCTCATTGACCTCAGGCAAGGCCTCGATGTCTCTGAACTTCAATGTCCTCCATTGTGCCACAGTAACGATAGCTCCAACGACCTCCTTCAAAGAGCTCTGGGAGGATGCAAATGAGATGCTGGAGGTGACCAGCCCAGTGGATGGTGAGGAGCTGAGGGATGTGAGGGGTGTGTGGCCCTTTGAGCCTTTGGCAGGGCAGCATGGCTGTGGTTGTACATGTGGAGGGCCTTGTAGCAAAGTCTGGCTGAGGGAGCAGGAGGAGGCTCTTCCCTACTTGCTGCTGGACCTTCCTAGCCTCAGTGTTCCTATCTGTCAAATGGAAGTGAACAACCCCTTAGGGTTTGCCCCGGGAATTAAATGTGATAATCTGCTGATTGCAAATAGGTTGAACATGAATAAAGTGCTAGGATGCACTGGGTTATTCCTATGGGTGGTCTGGAGTAAGAGGGAGGGGAGCAGGCTGGGCTAGGGCTGGGTCCAAGCAAGTGATGCCCCTGGGGTGCAACATTCAAGGAGGTGCTCCCTGCTACAGTTTGGGCCCTGAGAGGAGGGGCGTCATTAACTGTTGCTCATTAGGGACCTTGTTCACTTCTCCCTAGTGTGGGCCCTGGAGGTGAGAGCTGTCATTAATTCATGCAGGAGAGATGGGTACTTTGGTGACCAATTGGATTTTCATGTTATTTGAAAGGCTTGATAGATGCTTTTGCAGATGGAGCTCTGCCCAAGGCGACAATGCCACACTGACTGGAGTGGTGAGTTTTCCCATGCGGAGGTTCCCAGAGTGGGGTTCGAACCTGCAGCATCAGCACCACCTGGGAACTCAGTAGAAATGCAAATTCTTGGCCCCACCTGGACCCACTGAACCAGAAACCAGGGTGGGGCTCCGAAATCTGCATCTACACCAGCCTTCCAGAGGATTCTGAGGCCAGCAGCATGTGAGGTCCACCGTGCTGCGGCCTAGGCTCCTGGCAGTGGTGGGAGGAGCCTTCGTGGATTGACTAAAACAATTCACCTGCGCAGAAACCAACGTTTTCGTCCTCGACTTCCTCCTCTGCCACCTTTCCCCCCTCCTTTTCTGTCTCTTCCTCCCACTGAAGGTGGTCCCAGAGTCTCAGGTTCTCTGGCTTATCATGGAAAATGAACACGTATTTCTAACACTGCTTCCACCTTAAAAAAATGACTAACAACTATCTGAAGAGAGGTTCAAATACTCTGAATGAGAGAAATGCAAATGTAAACAATTGGGATATGATTTTGCACTCCTCAGAATGGCAAAGCCATTCTGTCTTGTGGACAAAACAGAGAGTTGGTGAGGAAGTATGAAGACCAGACCACGCCTGAATGGCACGTAGGCACGTAAGCTGCATGCTCATTTCGGAGAGCAGTCTGGCAAATTCGGCGCTATTTATTTTCTTTAATTATTTTTATTGAGCACACCTCACGTAGTACTTTCTGTGTTTTAGACACTGTTCTAGACAGTTTACAAATACCAACTCAAACCATGACTAACTTATTTGAGTGTGTGTGTTTGCCTGCTGATCCAGTGATCCCAGTGGGGAGGGGTCCTGGAGAAGGTCTCCCACTGCCAGTGTTGTTTCTGGCAGGGGGGAGCTGGGGGCCCCTTGGTGTCCGTCAGTGGAGGATGCACAAGTGGGTGATGATGGGTGCATCCTGCAGGATCCTGCCTAGTGCTGGAGTCATTGAACCAAATACGTACAGACGCATGATAGATCTCAAAAAAGATACGTTGACTGAAAAAAAAAAAAAAAAAGAAAATGCAGGGTAACATTCATAATACAGTTAATGAAAATTCAACACATCTACTCACAAGCATGCTCCATAATTTACAGGGACGTGCATATTTAAGGACACGGATGGAGCGTATGGAGCAGGTGCCTCCACAGGCTTAGGAGGAGGACTGGGAATGGGGCCCATACTGGAGGGGATGGGAGAACCGGACGCAGTCCTCACAAGGAAGCTGTGCGCCCAGGGGCGTGATGAGCCGACTGTCTGAACCCGTGCTCACAGAGGCAGAAGGAAGCCGCCTCTCCCTGTTGGAGGCTTCTGGCTGAAGGAGAGCAGGCCTGAGGGCAGAAGGGCCAAGCTTGCAGGGCAGGGTGTGGAGTTTGGCCAGAATTTTACTCTAAAACCAGTCATTCAGTCTCTGTAAAGTGGGAATAATTAATAATAATAATAATAATAGAGGTAGTTAGGACAGTTGTGTCCCACGTTCTAAAGTGACTTGCCTGTAAGAGGCACCCAACAGTGAGCTGCTTTCCCTCACATCTGCACAAAAGGAGACAGTGGTATAACGAGTCCCTCTGCCCCCAGGGTCAGCAGTTGCCAGCATGCGACCAGTCTGGGGATTGGTCGGAAGAAGGAGTCTTCAGTAAGAATAACAGCAACGCCTTACGTTTGTAGGAGGGCTCTCCGGAAAGTACCCAGCCACGTAATAATGAAAAACAGAGGCATTGATGGCTGGATTTGTTTTTCCTGGACAGCCCTCATGTAGAGTATTACTAAGTCTTAGCCACAAACATCTCTTACACAGTTATGCCATTCGGTTTTCACAACAGCCCATGGAAAAGCTATCGTCATTCCCATTCTCCAGAGGAAAAGACTGAGGCCTCGTGCTGTGAAGTGACTTGTCTGAGATGGCGCTGCCATACCGGGGGCAAAGACTGGTACTGGCCCTTAGGTGTCCTGGCTTCCGACCCAGCCCTCTTCCTACCCTTGCCCTGGGAACGGAAGCACTGTGAGCCGGGCTGTCAGTCCCACCCCTCCCAGTCAGTAGTGGGTAGTCTTGGGGAGCTTCCCCTCACTGTGGGGCCTCGCCTCTACCCTCCCTCCAGAGGCCCCTCCTTGGCCCCAGGGAATTTCTGTGCATCTGTCCTGCCCCTCTCAGAGCTCAGTGCCATGGCTCCCCAGTGTGTCCTATTTAATGGGAAGTGGAACAGCTTAGAAACAACCCAGAAAGCAGACACAGGCAGGCCATGCCGCCCCACAGTCCCCACTCCAGGGCTCTGTGCTGGTGCCTGGCCAATGGTTGGAGAGAGGAGCCCCCAGGAGGCAGCAGGGGGTGGCAGGTGGGCCGGTAGAGAGGCCCCCAGGCCTCCCTGGGTTCCGCTCAGAACTCACGGTGGCTGCGGGGCTGGGGAGTGGAGAGAGGCAGGGAGAAAACCGGGAGGTTTCTGCAGCTCCCTCGGGGTACACTCAGCTCCCAGCCAGCACTGAGACCAGCTTCCAGAAACAGATTCTGTCTTTTTTCAATCACTTTTTTCCCCTATGGTGACCCACTTCTGTAGCTGAGGCCCCAAGGCACCCTGGCCACGTCTCCAAGTCGTTCCTCTGCAGAGCAGGCTCCAGTCCTTGCTCCTGCACTGAGGTCTGGAGGCCCAAGGCAGGGCGGGGAGGGCCCTCCAGAGGTTAGGGCTGCAGAACACGTGCCCCGGGTTCCCGGAGCCACCATTCCCGTCCTCTGGCTGGGAGGCCTGGCTTGGGTTCTGAGACACAAATGAGAACTTCTGCTCCTGCATTCTTAGTCACTTGGCGTGAGGCCTTGGGAGGTGACCATGGTTGGGAGAGGGAGCGATAGACAAGGAGATGATGGTGGCAGCCAGAAATGCGTGGTCCAAGGGGTCCAAGGTCATTCAACATTTATGCATTGACTCCTCCCTGAACACCCAGCCCTGAGGGTGCAGGGGGCTCATAGGGCTGTAGGGATAGCAGGGGGCTCCTTGGGGGTGGTTGGGGGTGTGCCCATGGGGCAGGTGTGGAGAATTCCTATTCTGTGACTGGTATGGACTGGAGGATACTGGACACTGCAGAACAGGGCCCTGGTACTTCCCTTGGGGACTTTCAGTTGAGCTGTACATACAGAGACGCTCGCACAGGGACGCCATGAAGAAAGTTAAGCGCTTGGGCTCCGCAGGTGTGACTGAGGTGTTTTGAGGAGAGATTAGTCTAGTGGGAAGAGACAAGGAAGGTTTTATGGTGGGAATAGTGTTTGCCCCTGTAATCTGTGTGTAGGGACGTGCGTAGGGCCGGCATTCCAGGCAGTGGCACAGCATGAAGAAAAGGGCGGAGATGCACATGAGCCGTGTTTGTTCAGAGGACCCCAAAGGAGACCCAGCTTCCTGGGATGGCAGTGTCCACCACAGTCCTCTCGACGTGGCCATGGGAGGTGAAGGCAGGCAGACCAGTTATGTCCAGGGCCAGGGAGCCTGGCAGACCCCGGGCTGTGAATGTTGTCGCACGGTGGTTAGTCCAGGCATCCCCATGGGGACAGTTCTGGATTATCCAGTCAAGCCCAGAGGTGGGAGCAGGGGTGGGAGGGAGACCGGGGCTCTACAGAGGCCTTGGTAGGACCAACAGAGTCTGTCCCCTGAGTGCTGTGAACCCAAGACGCCTCTCCCCAACCTCTCCCCCTCCCCCACACTTGCCAGCTCCTTGTCCTTCTCCTCAGAGTAGGGATAGTGATGGTTGCACCTCTGAGCGTCGTTGTGGTGATTGCATGAGGAGGACATCTCGCTTTACAGCATGGGGCTGGACACTCAGGGGACATTTGGTGATGAGTGCTCTTCTGATTACAGGGGGTCCTTTTTTCTTCATCTGGTGATGCCTTTGTTTCCCTTAAGCTCAGTGCTAGCTCTGGCTGGGGCTTCTGTGCTCCACCCCACCCTGGGCACACCCGTGACATGGCCCTGAGGGTGATGTGCCCACATGCTGTCAATGTCTTCCTACAGGAGCAGGGTCTGTGGCTTCTTCGTCCTCTGTATCCTCAGTGCCTGGCGCTGGCCTCATGGGAGAGGCTCAGGAACATTTCTGAATGAATGAGTGAATGAAAATGTGTAAGTGCTTTGTAAATTGGTCAGAACCTACAGCAGTTAGTTAATATGCTTCTCCAGAGAGTGAGCCTTGGGTAAAACACATAATGAAGTAACAGAGCCCGATTTCAAGGCCAAGGCCAGACTGGAGCTGCGCCCGTGTGATGATTCGGGGCGGGATAGGGTGCGGCCATGCCTGCAGCCCGCTCTCCTCCACAGCCCCTCTGCCAGCCCACAGGTCCAGCCTCCCTGGCGCCGCAGGAGGAAGCCTGTAGCAATAAAACCACCATCCTCTCTTCATGGGAAATTTGCATTCCCCCCACTTAATTTTTTGGTCCTGATTGTCAAGTCAATCATGGTAGAGCACTCAATCTTTAAACAGGGAGGAAATACTTAACGTATCTAGCCTGAAAAGTAAAAAATCCTTTCTTATCCACCCCTCGGCCTGGTGAGATAGCTGGGATATGTCCTTACAGATTTTTTTCCTGGTTTATCCACTAACTTTGTTTGTTTATGTGCAAAAGCAGAATCTGATTAAGCATAGTTCTGCACCTACCTTATATTACCTAGCAACATACTGCAGATATTGTGGGCTGTTCTTTAATCTATACCACATTCTTTTTAATGGCTACATACTATTCCACGATGTGCAGGAGGTACCACTTATTTAACCAATCCTCCACTGAGGGGCCTCTGATTGTTCTAAATGGAAATTGCATTTTCTTTTCTCTTTCCATCACCTTATATTAAGCTTCCCCTCCCTCCTCTCCCACCTCCTCCCCTTTCTCCCCTCCCTAACCCACTCGTCCCCAAATAAACATTAAACTATTGATCGTGTCCATGGGTTATTTGTTTGTTCATTTCTTTTCTCTTTGTTGCTTTCAGTTTTATATTCTGCATATGAGTGAAGTCATACAGTTTCTGGTTTTTTCTGTCTGGCTATGGAAATTGCATTTTGAAGGAGGCTTGAGTGGTGAGGCCGATGGCCAACTGATGAAGGCATGATGCTTTTAGGATTACAGGCACAATGTTTTCCTTCCCTTGTCCATCTCTGTCTGTAGGTGCCGCCTTTATGAGATGGCAAAACCACCTATTCCCCCCACTCCTATCCTGTTGCCTGCTCCTCTCCTAAAGGGGGTGTCATCACAGGCTCCAAGTGTGCTCTACCCACCTCTCCTCCTTTCACACCTTTACCAACCTACACCCGTGTCTTGGGCTCTCTGTCTTCCCTCAGCAGGGCGTGGCAGCCCGCCAGTCTGTTCAGCTTGGGGTTTGACAGTACAGGGTCTTAACCCACATCCGGGGCCTTGGAGGGAGCCTGGGTCAAGGCAAACAGTGAGGTGGGGGTGAGAAGAGGGGGGGAGGGAGGTGGGTTCCAGGAATGGTAGTCACTAGATGGGCAGGTCATCCCCTTCCAGGAGAGGGACAGTCAGGGAGGACAGAGGCTGCTGTTGGTTGTGCCCTTTCTGGACTTTGGACAATGCAAATGAGGCCTCTGGTGGCCATGAATATTCATCAGGAGCTATATGCCTTCTGAGCAGTGGGAATTTCTCCTGGCTTGCTAATGAACATGGCAGGGAAAGGGTGGTGGAATGCGGTCCTTCTTCATCCTGCCTTTCCTCTTTCCCAGCCTCCTCTCACACCTCCTGACCTGCGGAGTGTGGCAGAGACAGCAACAGGGAAGGAGGCCCGGGCTGGGCTTCATCCCCAGTTTGCACATTTCAGGCTGACTTGTCTGGGTCGTGAAGGCCTCCCTGTCTTCCTCTTCTGTGGAAACCAGCACCAAGGCCACCTCTAGGAAGGAGCCTGAGGCAGAAGTGGGGGAGACTCAGAGGGAGCTGAGTCTGAAGCCACCTCGGTCCATTTGCTGAGCCCGCACACCCAGTGAATCCCATCTTGGAATCTTTGTGTATCCGGGGCTAATCCACTTCGTTCAGGAAGGCTGCCTGGTGTGCCCAGCCCTCGGCACCTCTGCTTCCTGGACCCCCTGCCACCCTTCTTGGCTAAAACCCTCACTCTGCACTTGGCACAGATGTCCTGGGTGGGCTGCGTATCTTTTCAGGGGCATCTGGTTCCTGAACTTTGGGTGGGGCCCCTGTCTTACACACCCAGAAGTGTGGGGAGACCTACTTTCTGAATCAAATCAGGGCATGTGGCCTGGCTACTATGACCATGAGTAGGGCACACAGGAGAGGCTGTGTGAGATCAGGACTGCCCAGGTCAGAGTAGCCAGCCCAAAGCACATGTCTGTGAACTGAGCCATGGAATGAGGCAGGGAGAAAAGAGGCATCGCAGAGCTCTTCTCCAGGCCAATGGATTTGGGGTTTTTCTTTTACTTCTTTTCTTTTCTTTTTTTTTTTTTTTTTTGCTTATTGGTATGTGGGTAGCTCCCTGACTGGGAATCGAACCCAGGCCGCAGCACTGACCGCGCCAACGCCGAAGCCGTAAGCCGCTACACCACCAGGAAACTCCCTTTTTCTTCTTTTCTTATAACCACCATTTTTCCCCAGTGGAATCTTGCCCAAAGCCTTACAAATGAAAAAGATGAAAGCAGGGCTGCTCAGGTGCAGGATGAGATGACAGACCCAAGTCCCCTTGGTGACTCCTCCCCTTGCCTCCTCAGCAACAACCCCCAAGCTCACTCATTACACAAATAAAGAAACTGAGGCCCAGAGAGGGACAGGATTTGCTGGAAGTTGCACAGCTCAGTAATAGCAGAAGCTGAGTTTAGAAATCATGTCTCAGATGCCTTGCCTTCCAGACCCTGAGATTTTGAGGTGCCCCTTGGGTAAATCCCGGGTCAGCCAGGCAGAGGAGTCTGCATTCCCTTCCACCCACCTCTGACAGCCAGGGCCCTTTGGATACAGTGAGCTGCAACTTCCATCTCCGCTGACATTTTTAAGAGTGGAGTGGGAAGGGGTTATGAGGCGGTGTGTGGGCAGAGCAGAGGAGGGAATTTGATCTGGATGAGAGTGCTGGCCTCTGGATCTCATTGGGTTCAGGCTGAGGGGTGGGAGGAGAGGGGCCAGTACTGCTGCTTCATTGCACCGAGGGAGGGAAACGGATAAGGATGTTCATGGAGCTGAGACCCAGGCCTGTGCCTCTGCAGACTTGATTGCGACATTAGTGCAGCGGGAAGATGGCCGGCTCCTGTCATCACACTTCTAACAGGCTCCCATGGACGTGCACGGCCTGGTCTGCCTGCCCTGCCCTCCACACCGCGCACCTCCGCGTCCTGCTCTGGGTCTTCCCGCGGGTCCTTGCTGCCCTCTTTTCCGCCAGGGTTTTGGGGGCATTTATGTGAAGTTCCTTCAAGGGGCCCTTGAGCAGCCAGGGATGAAAGTAAGGAAGCAGGAGGATGTGGAAGGGGGAAAGGAGAAAGGACCACGGTCTCTCAGGGAGGACCTGCAGCTCCATTGTGCTTCTGCGGTTCGCTGAGAGCCGGGGGCCTGGGAGCCTCGGGGAACACCTGTCCGAATCGCTGACATCTGAGACAGGGACGGAAGCAAAGGGAACGCCAGTGTGAGCCAAGATGGGAGAGTGTAGGGAGTTACTGCACGGCAAGAGTAAGCTTGACTAGGGGTATGTGGGCAGCAGCAGTGGGCTAGAGCTAGGTGAGGAGGGTACTGACGCCACTTGCCAGGCCCGGGAGGGAGCCTTGGTCATGGAGGGTTTTTAAGCAGGAGAGGACATGTGGCTCCTTGACTCCCAGGGCAGAGCTGGACTCCCAGCCCCTTCTTGGAGATACCAATCAGGATCTGATGGTGAGATTGCCCTGGGAGGACCCCATCCAGTGTCGGGGTGAACTGAGTGACCTGGGGTGAGTCCCTTCTTCTAACGGGGTCCTTATGAGTAAAAGTAGGGGCTTGGATGAAGCGGTTGCTCCAGCTTTGGGTTCCTGCATCAGGGTCTCTTCTCTAGTCTCTGGTCCGCCTACCTCTTACCTCGGCACGCCTCTCCCTGCCTTCTCTGCCAGCTTATCCGCCCTCTGCCCCGTTAACACCAGAGCAGGACGGTTGGAGGGGTGAACCTCCTTCCTGGCACAGAGCATCCCAACTTTGCTGTTGGGAAACCCCTGGGCACTGCGGTGAACTGGCTCTTACCCCCGTCAGGGCTCCTCAGCAGTGCTGCCTAGCAGCTGAACCGGGCACCACCTCCCTTCCCTCAGGGGGCTGGGGAGGCGCTGGGCCGCGCAGGGGACTCTCGCCGACCCCATAACCATCTGGCCTGGTCAGAGAGTGCCCAACATCCAGGCAGCTGAAGCTGCACTGCTCCGAAGCGCCTCTGGACCCCAACAGTGAATGGCCAGGGAGGACAGCGGAGCTCCTTCCGTGAGTGGGAGCAGTTAGTAGGGGGTCCCCATCAGAAGCAAGGCCCCTGCTCCTGAGGGACATTGGGCTGGTCCGGTGGCCAATCTTCTAAGCTAGTGCCTGTGGCTAGAAATCTTCCATGACTGCCAGGAGTGGGGGTGGTCTGTGCCCAGGTAGCGTTTCTCCCCCACCCCCCGACGGAGCAGGTCACACAGCCAGAGCCAGCTTGATGAGTGACTAAGGCAGGAATCCACCCGCAATGGGTTACTAAAGGTTACTGAGAACACGTCCTGCCCCCTAATTCTCTCCTATGACACCCCAACCCGTTATTGGAATTAACCACTCCTGGCACAGGCCATACATTAACATGGCACCAGTGCACACTTTTGTGGAGATTTGCTGATGGCCCGCTAGACGTTGGGGAGGTCTCAGAAGGGGACAGAGAAGGTGGAAAACGCAGTCAGTCAGTCCCCTGCCCACACTCCATGTCCGCAGCCTCTGGGAGTCCTCTGGATCTGGCCAGCCTGGGAGGCCACTTGGCCGGACCCAGGAGAGGCCCCCCTGGTGCCTCAGTGAGGGGGCCGTGATGCTAGCCTAGACCTGGGGTCACAACTGGCTTCCTTGCTTTCTAGCTGGGTCGCTTTGGGCAGGTAACCTATCGTCTCCAACCTCATTTCTGTGTGTGTAAGATGCTGTGTTGTGAGGGATAGTGAGAAAACCTAGGGCACTTAGAAGAGGGCCAGTGCACAGTGAGTGCACAAAGGCACAAGGGATCCTGCTGTGTCGGCAGGAGGGCCCCTGCCCCGATGTCCCACAGAGCTCCTGTCTTCTGTCTGCGCATTCCTCCGGCTGCCCATCAGTCTACCCTTGTCACTAAGCTGCTTTCTTATCAGGCCCCGATCTTCCCCTCCATCGCTCAGCTCATCTCTCTATCTCTGCCGCTGCCATGCCATCCTGGCCTACCTTGCTCTCATCGCGTGCTCTCTGCTGGTCTCCATCCCCATGCTCTCTCCTTGCCATCTGTTTGGCGTTCTGACAAGCACTCAGTGTCTCCCCAGCCCTGCTCATCACTATCACCCCCTCTCCATGCACCTTCCCCTGGGAGCTCCCTGGCTCAGTGCCCTTCCCCCTGCCCATCTCCCTTGGCCCCCTCTTTCCCTCCTGCAGTCCTGGCCAGAGTCTCTTCCCGGCACCCCGCACCCCCACCCAGGGTTGGCGGCCGGAGTGGAGCAATGTAGGCAGATGAGGGCCAACGCAGTCTCCCAGGCGAGGGCCGGCCTGCTAATTCCTCCGCTCTGGGTGGAGGAAGCGGAGACCTCATTCAATTATGTCACATCCACTCAGCCGCTCCACCCCGATGATACAGAGCAGCCCACTGGCCCTCCCTTCCCGGCCAGGACCTAATGGAGAGAGATCTCCTTCGGCCTGGCTAACCACAGGGTCCTCCTGGAGCGGGGATGGGCCTGGCCTATCTGGCCTCGGGGTTCTCAGCCTGCTGTGATTCACTGTTCACCCTAATTACACCCAACAGTTGGCCTCTGGAGCTTGTCCCTCTCACCTTAATGGTTGTGGAATTGGATCTTGGTGCCTCTCATTCCATTACTGTCCCCCATCACCCCACCCTCCACTTGGCGGCTGCCTGCAGGAACCAGGCCACCCATGTCTCTCCTATGAGGTGTGAGGCTTGGGGGAGAGTAGGCTGAGAAGGCAGCAGAGGGACTCAGGGTCTGGGATCCAGGACAGGCTGCTTCTCTAGTCTGAAGTACGGACAGGCAGGCATTACTGGGGTGTTTAATCCAGGCATTGAGTATTTACTGGCTCAGGCTACATCAAGTGCTATGAGAGATCCCAGAGAAGCCCCAAATCCCGCCGCAACCCAAGGAGATGAGGCCAACAGAATGAAACAATTAAGGGCAGTGCCACCATAAACAGAAGTGGAGTCAGAGAAGGGAAGATCATATGACTGGAGAGCAAACATGTATTGGGAATTTATTGGGTGGCAGATGCTTTCATGTGTGCTGTGCCATTTACTCCTTACCAGCCTGTAAGGAAGTAATTATTTCCATTTTAAGATGGGGAAACTGAGGCACAGAGACAGTGGAAGGCTTATCTGACCTCAGGCATCTGTTAAGTGACAGAGACAGTGCTCGGGGCCCTGGGCCTGAGTCCTTCCTTTCCCACTGGCCCTCAGAGGCTGGGGTGGGCAGGGGAGGCTCTGAGGTAGGTCCCAGTGGGCAGAGAGAAGGAGGGAGGACACTTCAAGTGGGGAGACAGCATGAGCAGAGTTTAAGAGCACGACTGAGGACACTGAGACAGAGACATGCTGTGAGGAAAACGGGGAATGGCACCCGGTAAATTAAATGGAGGGGGGTGGGATTTGAATAACTCACAGTAGAGTCTGGACCTCAAAATTAGGTAGAGAGGTTCATCTTCAAGAGAATGACCAGGAGACCAGTGTAGTGGAATGAATTGTCCCCCCAAAAGATACTTGTATGTCCAAGTCCTAATCCCCAACCTCTGGGAACGTGACTTTATTTGGAAATAGGATCTTTGCACAGGCAATTATGGATCTCAAAATAAGATCATTCTGGATTGAAGATGGGCCCTACATCTAACAATTGGTGTTCTTATGAGAGAAAGGACAGAGAAACACGAGGGAAGGCCATGCAAAGACAGAGGCAGGGATTGGAGGGATGCTACAACAAGCCAAGGAACGCCGGGAGCCACCAGAAGCTTAAATCCAGGGAGCGTTGTGTCCTAGAGCCTTTGGAGCGAGTGTGGCCCTGCTGACGCCGCCAGAACTGTGAGAGGGCCGATTCCTTTTGTTTTCTCCCACCTAGTTTGATATAATTTGTGCCACAATAAGCTGATACAGCCAGGAATTCATCTGTCTAGCACAAGGAGAGTGACAGACAGTGAAGGCTGGTGGGGAGCTGCTTCCCCTTGGAGACCCTTGAAGCCCACTGGGGTCCCCCACACATGGCTCATGGAAGGACTAACCAGAGATTTCAGTCTCTGCCTCTTAACCTTTGTGGGGGAGGATGTGCTGAGTCCCAGAACGAGGGTTCCCAGAGAGCCCGAGGGAGACAGGTTTAGGCCCGGGGAAGCCGGCCCTGCGTACACCGTGGGCGGTAAGTGCACAGAGCACACGCCTCTGGGGAGGAGAGCCTGCTGGAAATGCAGCCAGGCCTTGTGGATGATGGCTCCACCATGATAGTAAAATAAATAAGGTTCAGGATGAGGGTGTGGAAAAGCAACTGCCCCCAAGCCCCGCCCCCCGCCCGCTCCGCTACCCTCCTCACCCCCCACCCCGCCCCAAGTACCCCCCACATCGCCCCAAGTCATCCTTGAAGGCACTTCCTGAACCACTTCCACCTGGGCTGGATCAGCGGGGTTTCACCTCTGACCGGACGAGGACGAAGCCCGGGCCAGTTACTCTCTGAGAACTGGTCGTTGGTTTTCCACCTCCTCTCGCTCCCCACGGGCCCTGACTGAAGCACCAGACTCATGTCTGCGACCGCTCCCCCCCGGGGGCTCCTGGACGCCTTCCCGTGGAGCTCCAAGGGCAGAATTCTACCAGGCAGCCTTGTGCTCCACTTCCAGGAGAGTGTGTGATGGACCTAGGCGCCCCCGGGGGGTCGATGCAGAGGGAGGCCTGGACTATGTCTGGGAGTTAAAGGGATATCTCTCAAAAGGATTATTTGTTTATATCAGAATATAGGCATCATATTAGGTTGGAGCACAGAGGTCTAGGGCTGGAGCTGTGCCCTTGAAGGCGCTTCCTTTCGGAGGTTGGCATGTGGAAACTGAGGGGGCCGAGGAGAGGAGGCCGTGAAACCATTTGTTTGACCACAGGCTTCAGTGCCCAGAATGTTCCTCCCTCTCCTCCCTGCTGATGGCAGCTCTGTCTGGTTGTGGCTTTTTCCACTCTAAAGGGTGAGGTGTGTTCCAGCACACCCTCCATCTGAGTCGTCCTCGCTAAGTGCCCGTCTCCTCTCCGCCCCTCCCTCCAGTCGTCGTGAGACCCAGGCCGCTGTCAGCACCCCGCCTTCTGTTCATTTTTTGGGAACCCTTTTAGTGAGGGCTGCCTCGGTTCCTCTGTGTATGAAATGGGCGAAGTTATACAGCGCCGTGCAGGACGGAAGCAGAAAGGGCCTCCCCATCTCCCGCTGGCATTCCCCCTCTTGCGCTCCCCCTCCTTGCAGTGTCCCTTCCTTCCTCTGCTGGGAAGGCACATTCAAGGTGGCTGCACACCAGCCATGTGTGTGTGTGTGTGTGTGAGCGTGTGCACTCATGCTAAGCACACCCTCTGTCTGCCAGTGGGCCCCATTTACAAGGTCACTTGTCCTTCTCCCTTGCAGCACAGGTGTCTCAAGCTTCCTGAGCGAACAAGCCACAGCAAGGGTTTTGGGGCTGTGTCCAGCCAGTGTGTGTTCTGTCATCTGTCGGGTCCTCACAGGGCCCGCATTGTACCTAGTCTCTTACAGGTGCTCCTTCCAGAACATTGCTGCTGGAAGGGCCTGGCCTAGTGTTTCAGATGAGGGTGCTGGGGTTGAAAGGGGCGCAGCTGTCCAAGGTCACGCAGCTCATGCTTGGCAGAGCTGGAGCCAGGGCCTGCACCTGTACATGCCACGCAGGTCCTATTTGGGTGCCTTTCAGTGAAATATCCACCCCACACGTTTTTAGTGGGCTTGGGGTTGGTGCCCTCAAAGAGCACTGTGGGGTTCCTATCCCGGCAAGCCCTGCCCATTTCCCTGGGAGAGGGGATCAGTACTGAAGAAGCTGTGTGTAGACACCTAAGTCATTGAACATCCTTTTTCCTTCTTTATCCCATTGATGTTTTTGTGTCCTTTCCAGATTCCTGCTCAGTTGACCTGCCCTTAAAGCACAAGTTGGCACAAGAGGCCCAGACCCCTGGCCCACGTCTCCAGTGCTCTTTTCTTAAACGCCAGCAGCTCCCTTAGGGCACCGGGACCCTGTGTGTCCTGGGGGACCCCTCTCTCTAGGAGATGCCAAGATGACGAGCTCCTGTCCTCATCCCTGTTACCCAGACTCCTCTCCTGTCCCTCTTCTGTCCTCTGACACCCCCCCTCTTAGAGCTCTCTGGCCTAGAATCTTCAGCCAGTTTTCCTTCCCCTTGTATCTCTAAGGCTCCTTCCTCAGACCTGCTCCTTCTCCGAGTGAGGACAGTTCCATCCACATCCACGGTCCCAGCCCTATTTCTCATTCCTCCATGCTGATTCTGGTGGTGGCACCTCCAGTGCCCCACACGTGCCCTCCTGCCCTTGGGTGGAATGAACGTGTGGAATGTGAGAGGGTGTGTCTGATGACCTGGAAGTTTCTCACGAAAGACTCATTTCTTTGGCTTCAATGCAAATGCCCCTGGGAGTGGTCACACACGACGCCATTGCCAACGTTGGTGCCGTGACTGGGAAGGGCTTTATCAGTGAAAGGGGAGGGTGCCAAGTTTCAGCACAAGTTCTGGTCCAGCGATCAGAAAGTGAGCAGGGTATTTGGGGGGCCCTGTAACAAGTCCAGCTTGTCGAGTGCAGGGGTAGGCAAGCGTTTACTTTAAAGGGCTGGATCATAAAAGGTCTACAGATAATAAAATCCGTGTTTCATAGTCACTGTGGACCACGTGGTCTCTGTCTCAGCTGCAGCCATATGTAACGTTGTAGGCCGAATTGTATTCCAAGTCCATATGTTGAAGTCCTAACCGTCGGGACGTCAGAATGTGACTGTATATGGAGATAGGGCTTTTAAAGAGCTAATTAAGGTAAAATGGGGTCACTAGGTCAGGCTCTAATCCAATATGACAAGTATCCTCATAAGAAGAGGAGATTAGAACACAGACACATGTGTGAGGACACAGGGAGAAGATGGCCACCCACAAACCAAGGAGAGAGGCCTCAGGAGAAACCAAACCTACAGACACCTTGATCTTGGACTTCCAGAAGTGCGAGGGAATAAACATCTGTTGTTTAAGCTGCCCAGTCTGTGCTACTTTATTATGGCAGCCCCGGTGAATGGATACAGGCAGCATGCAAACAAATGAGGGTGGCTGTGTGCCAATACAACGTTGTTTATGAACATTGAAATCTGAAATTTTGTATTATTTTCAAGTGTCACAAGGTTTTAATTTTTTTAATTTTTTTTTTCTCTACCATTAAACTATGTGAGAACCATGCTTGGCTTGTGGGTTGTACAAAAACAGGTGACGCAGCTACGTTGACTGTGGGCAGTAGCCTGCTGACCCTGGGCTTGGGCAACGAATGCGGCAGGGGTGGGGCGGGGCTGAGGCTGGGAGGGTAAACCAAGTCCCTGTTGGGCAAGCCATTCACTTCGTACAGCCGGGGAGTGACGGGACTTGGGTTGGCTGTTCAGGGCAGTGGTCTTTGTCCTTGATGTAGAAGGTAGGAGCTCCTAATTCTGCTTTCCTGCTGGGCCCAGAGGGCGGCTGCTGCAGCTGAAATTGGGATCGTGCTCTGTAGATCTCTCTGCGCTCTCCCCTACCGGAATACTTAGCGATCACCCAGTGAGAGTCTCGTCTCCAGGAACTGCTGTCCATCTTTCTCAAGCTGCCTTCCCCACTGGAGTCTCTGGTCAGAGGACAGTAGCCACCTTTCCTCTACGTGGCTGGAAACGAGGCTTCCAAAAGTCTTCATGCGCATCGTCTGCACTGCTGTTCTCGTTCTGGGCTGCTCTGGACCCTGCGACTCTCTGCTAAGCTCCCGTTCCTTGTGTCCACGGTTCTGTCATTGTGCCGGAGCTTCTTCCTGATGGGTCAGAAATAAGCCTGGGAGGGCTGCTGCCTTTGCTACCTTCTACGTCTTCTGGGGGATGAAACTGTGAACAAGGTGAGTCAAGAGGTTAGGAAATGCTCCGTTGTGAGCAGAGTGAGGTTTCTGTGTGTTTAGACCCTTGTTAATGTGTTTTGATCCTGCATTGGGTTTGTCATCTGTATTTGGGAGGCATCATTCTTCTAATATCTGAAGGTTATGGAAAAAGGGAGCAGGATCCGGGATCAAGGGATACCCCTGTACCCCACACCTGGCCCGTGGTACCGTTTGGCACCGGTCTGGTCCTGAAAGGTAGGTTGCAGGAGCTGGGGCAGGGATGAGGACGGTCCCCCATGTCACAGAGGGAAGAAAATCTGGCTCAGAGAGGAGACAGCCTGCCAAGGCTGTGTAACCAGTCCCAGGAAGGTCGGGAAGCCATGCTGTCTCAGCCCGCTGGACGGTCCATGTTCGCCAGCACGCCCGGAACCCCTTCAGGGCCGACAGGCGCCCAGGTCCCGGAGAAGCCCAGACTCTGTCTCTTAGCGGTAGGCTCCCCCCACCCCCTCGTCTCCTCTACCCCTCTTTACCGACATCGTGCCCTAGGCAGAGCTTTCTCATCGCCTGGTCTCGGGTTTGCAGCCCTCGCGTATGCTGGGAAGGCCTCCCTTCTTCCTCTGTCATTCTAGATTGAGCCCGTGTGTGACACAAGCCCTGGCCCCTCTGCGAAGCCTCTCCTTCCGCGGACTTCAGCGCGCCTGCTGTCCGGACCCCTCGCTGGCACGGACACCACGTTGTCTCATTATGTCTGGTACAGATACTCAGCATTTCACAAGTTCCCTGTTTCCACGAAAAGATCACAAGGGCCGGAGTTGGGGTTCCCTGGTGGTACAGTGGCTAGGCTTCAGCGCTCTCAACGCGGCGGCCTGGGTTCGATTCCCGGCCAGGGAGCCACCTCAGAAAAAAACAGAAAAAGGGCCGGAGTTGAGCCTTGTAGGTCTTTGTGTCCCCATCACACTTAGCACACACCTGGAATGTGGGGGCAAGCACCCAGGAGGGAGGGAGGGGGAGGGGGGAAGAACAAAGTGCTCTGTGCTAAAACCCTTCATGGCTTTGGACAGGCCAAAGTGCAGCCTAGGAAAGGAAACGTGTGGGGAATTGGGGGTGGGCGTGAGCGGGCGGCATGGAAACTGGGAAGGACCAGCTCCATCTGGCAGTGATGGCATCTGAGGGAGTGTGCGGGGTGAAGGGAGGGCGGGAAAGGGGGTTTCCCTTCCTCCAAGCACCGCTCCTATTGCTTGTCCCGTGCTGAGTGCAGCTCCCTCGGGTGCCGGGGTGGGGAGTGTTGATGCCTTTGGTGATAGGAGATACACGCACCCATCCTAAAGCGCATCTCCTTTTCCAGAAACATAGCAGCTCAGCTCTTGACTGCACTGCCTTGGGGTTTTAATTAAATGTCAAATATAATTTAGGATTGGAGTGTTGATGGGTGTATGAACATGAGGTCCAAAGCCTCGTCTTCGTGGGTCTCCTTGGTACGCACCTAATTTGGGGAGTTAATTGATCACTCTTTATTTGAATGCCACAGGAGAAAACATTTGATTTCCCCGCACCCACCCCCCCCCGGCCTTGATTTTGAAATAATAGTTGGAAGAATAAAGAAAACAAAAGAAAAAACCTTGCACATGTGTTATATAGAGAGAAAGAACCAGGTTGGGATCTGGGTACTTTGAAACCTACAGAACTGTGTGTATTTGACCTGCAGCTTTTCTTTCCCAGATCAGGTTTGGGGG
>PVJL010009914.1:0-53414 GCA_004026885.1 Lyroderma lyra | reverse complement strand
GGGAGGGAGAACAGGTACCAGGAGTGCTGGGCGGCTTGCATGTCGCATGTTTTAAGGCAGTTAGGGTCGTTCTGTCTGGCTCCATACAGACTGCTCACTGAACCTCCCTGGCCCAGACTGAACCGGAAGGGCACGAACAGCCTTGCTCCTGGGGCTTCGTCGTTGGTGCCCTGGAGGTCCTTGGGGCAGGCGACACTTAACTTTCTGCCTAGAATCAATTATTGAATCTCGAGGTTTCGAGTGACCTGGTACTGAAAGCTGAGTCACAGTCACTACCCAAAGTGCTCCTCCCGGGACAAGGCACTCACTACCCCTTAAGAACAGCTCGTTTGACAAAGACGACTCGTCAATCTACTTGAAAGGGTCTCGAAAGTTCTGTTCAGGAGTGGCCCATGCACTTCTGTTCACATCTTGTTGGTCACACGGCTATGCCTGAACTCAGCATGCGGCGGGTGTGTGTGTGTGTGTGTGTGTGTGTGTGTGTGCAACCCCCTCCCACCTTCCACATCTCTGCTCCTTTAACAGTGTGAGCCCCCCGAGCCGAGACCCTCCCTGCGGTCAGCGTTCCTACAGCCTTGCATTGGGTTGAACCATTTCTTTCCTCCTCCCGTCATGGTCGCCCTGTGAACGCAGTTGAGGTGTCTACTTCCATTTTGGGGAGCCTCCGCGCTCTGCTATACCCACAGGTGCACCTGAAGCTTCCCATGTGTCGTCTCCTGTGCTGGAACTCTTGCTTCGTTCTTACCCCTCGTCATTCACCGATCTGCCACGGGGGACCTCATTTTGAATGTTTCTTCCTCCGAGAAGCCCGCCTGGCCTTCCAGTTAAGCCCCCCGTCCTGTAGTGGCCTAATTCCCTGGAATTCTCCCCTTCTCTCATCACACATCTGCCCTGGCCAGTGCCCATTGTTTCGTCTTGACGGAATGGTCCCCGATAGCTGGCACAGTCCCTGTCCTGTTCGGTGCCGTACCCCAGATCCTAGCCCGAGGCCTCCCACATTGGAGGCTCTGGACACATTGCGTTGAGGAGTGACTGAATGACAAGACTGCAGCTCTTTTCCTCCAGGTAAAATGTTCCTGGGAGTTTGGTTGTTGTTTGTTTGTTTGTTTAACCTAAAGCAGGTGCTTCCAATTCCTGTCCCCAAACCCTGATGTTGTCCTAGGTTTGGTTGTCATTTTGGGTATTTCAGCGCCCTAAACGAGAACTCACACAGACCTTGCAAGATGGGAAACACAGCGTACACGCTGACTCGCTTTCTCCAGTGTCATCCAGGATTTTCCTTGGACTGGACGCAGAACGCCCCTGTGCATTTCTCTTATGAACTGGGCCTTCCGCTTTACGGCCAGCGCCGTTCGCACTTACCACGAAGCCGCGCTACGGCCACAGGTCCCGTTCCTTTAGAGTCCTGGGACACGGGCCCCTGGAGAAAGTCACTTCACAGAGCAACGGCCAGTACACTGGGCCCCCGCGCCAGCGAAACCGTCCTCAGCCCAGCGCCCCAACTTCTGTTCTCGCACCGTCGTCCTTCCCCTAACGAGCACACCCAAGGAAGACCTCTGGTTTCTACGGCTTGTTAGGTCTATCATCTTTTTAATTAATAGTGTTTTTCCGAAGCCGTCTGAACTGTGTCATTTCCATGATCAGAAACGCATTGCCATTAATGAATAATTTTCATTTCTGATCCCTGGTATCATGCGAGTTGATCTCCTGTTCTCAGGCCTTCGAAGGATAGCGTCGTTTTCTGCCCACGATCAAATTTAATTTGGACTCTGATTATATTATGCTGTTGCGACTGAAGTGTCAATTTTTGTCAGGCAATTAGGAGCTATAACCTGTGAAGTTAAGTTTGATGGGCACTGTAATTGGATTGTTACAGTAATAGCCTGGAACGTTCCTTTTCCTCCTGCTTCTTTGATTCTCGATGCCGACTCCCGTGGTGAGAACAAAGACGTGGTTATTAAACAACCCAGGAAGTTGAGGAAGTTTGAGACAACAAGCCGGCAAGCCCAAGTCTCTGCAGCGCGCTGTGCGTCTGTGTCACCCACCTGTGGGACGTGGAGGGTGTGTGGGATTTAGGGGGAAAAGCGGAACCAACAGCAAGTCCCCGAGAGCAGGGCACCAGGAACAGCGACCAGGGCGCGGGGCTGAGCCTCGCGTCCCCACAAGCTGCCCGCAGAGCAGAACCCCAGATGCTAGCGGGTTAGGGTGGCCTGTCCTCCCTCCTCTCGCCCCGGGTCTCTTTCTCGTTCCCCCTCCTCTGCTTGCCACCCTCCCCCTGGTCAGTCTTCTCCCTCCCTGCCCCCTCCCTCCCGCTCCCTCTCCATGGGTTCCATGCTTGTCTCCCTCCCTTCCTCCTTCCCCTCTTCCTCCCTCCTCCGTCCCTCTCCTCCCTCCAGCGTCCCCTTCTTCCTGCCTCCATGCTCCTGTCCCTCATTCCCACCGTCTTTCTCCAGGCGCTCGACCGAACTGGGCACAGAATGCTGTGACAATGACCCGCGGGAGAGGGGAGGCGGCGGGGACAGGTAAGGACAGGGTGACGCGAACGGGCCCTCTCGGAGAGCACGGGCTGCCTCAGGAAGCCCCGGGCCTCGCTAGCAGAAGGGGGCCCGAGGAGAGGAGGGCGGTCCAGGCGGCGGGTGCGGGGCTGCAGGGCGGGGGTCGGTCCCCATGCGGGGGCGGTGGGAAGCCCATGTGGGGGTCGCCCACGGCCGGGCCGGGATGGGCAGGCGCTGCGGCTGGTACCAAAGGAGAGGCGCCTGGATTTTACCCTGGAGGCCCCGGTGCTTCAGGGCCTATTCGAGAGGGTGGCCCGGTGGCTTCTGTCGCGTCTCCATCAGTCCCGATGCCATGGCCCCCGAAACACACTGGCCTCCCCGCCCTCACGCATGCGAACTGGGAACCGAGGGGGGACACCGCGCCCAGCCCGTCGGCGGTGCCCGCTGCCCCCAGCGCCCCGCAGAGAGCCCGCCGGCCCAGCACGGCTCCGCCCCTCCTTTTGCGTCCCGCCCCACCCACCTCCCTCCTTTCCAGAACGTTCGTGGAGCTCGCAGCCTGTGCCGGCACTGCTGGAGTCGTTGTGTCCACAGCAGCAAACGGAGAAACCCGCTGCGCTCGGGGACGTCCCGTTCCGGGGCGGGGCGACCGGGGACTGACACGCGGACGGATCTACAATCCGACAGGCGGCCCCGCGCGGTGGCGAAAAACGCAGCGGGGTGACGAGCACACGCGTGCCGCGTGGCCTCGGAGATGACGTCTCATGAGGGGCTTCTCCGCTACGGTGACATCGGAGGAGCGTTTAGAAGGAAAGGCGGCCACACGCCCCGTGGGGACCGGGGGGAGGGGCATTCCGGGCCCAGCGAGCGCCAAGTGCAAGGGCGCGGGCAGAAGCCGCCCCGCTGGGCGGGAGATGAAGGGCGTGGACGAGACCCCGCGCTGGCTGGGGTCCCCCCTGAGACGGGAAGCCGGGCTGGTTGCTGCATGGGACCCCCCGCCCCCACCTCAACCCTGGGAGGAGGAAAGACTCAGATTCCCCAGGGGCCTGCTGTGCCCCTGCGAACGGCCTGTCCCCACTCCCAGGCGCACTGTTACCTTTTCACGCGCGACCGCGGCCGCCCGGACTGCACACACGGCGGAGGGAGATCTGGACAGTCACTTGCCTCCGAAGCCGCCCACTGCCCACCCCTGACCTCTGCACCGTGTTAGGTCGCCTGTCACCCGGCCAGGTTATTTTTAAGGCACTCACGGAAGGAGCACATGATCTCTGCATGCATCCATTGATTCCTTTTCTTTCTTTTACTTTTTTAAAAATTACTTTCCGTTACAGTCGACATTCCACTGATTCTATTAAAAAATTTAAAACAGCCATTCTCCCTAAAATCTTCGGGGAGCGTCCTAGGTCTCAGGTGTCCACCCCTGAGCTGCGGTATTGCCAACTTAGACTTGAGGTCACTTCCAGAATTAGTTTTAGACCCTGTCAGAATAGACCTGGTGGAACTCCCCCTCTCCCTCCCTCCACCCTGAGTGGGTGGCTGATGGTCCCAGTGGGTCAAGGGCGTCACCTTTGCGAACACCAGCTTGGCCATCAGGACCCATGGTGTTGGCAGTGCCCGGAACCTGGCCCCTCCCTGGTGCCCCCCGCTGGCCTGGGGGGTGGCAGATCGCCCCCCAGGCCGAGCGGGGGACTCTGTGTCACACTAGGAATGCCGGTCACGCAGTTTGCACAGCGACACGACCAAGGCAGAATACATTTTAGAAACCGTAGTGGGCAGGGCGACGGCGCGCACCTTCAGAGAGCAGATCCGGGTCCGGCGTGCCTCTGGCCGCGGCCGGGGGCGGACAGCCACCTTCCTTCACGTTCCGTCCTGCTCCATCTCTGGTGACAACCATCACAGCCAGGCGATCGATAGCTCATTAGTGGGGTGCTCTTGAGTGGAAATGGCAGAACCTGGGTCTTTCTGAGGTGCACGCTCCTCTTTCTGGGTCTGCTCGTTTGTGCACAGAGACACGTGTGCACAGAGATGGAGGTCCGATTCTGGCGTGCAGCGTTGGCTCTGCCAACCAAAAGCGCCCCTCCGCCCGCCGCGCACCCCTGGTGCTCCGGGCCGGGCAGAGGGTCCTCATTTCTCTCTGATGTCAGGGGTGCTTTAACCAGCTGGGGGCAGGATTACATCCTGGAAATTACAGGGGCCGAGGGGGTAAAAGTGAACGTTACAAGTACAGTCGTCTTTCGGAGCCGGATCATCGCTATTAATGCATATAAAACAACTTAAAAAAATCTATCAGGAGAAGTGATGTTTGAAGGCACATTATATTTTAAACGTGTCAGGGCAGGGGCGAGTTTACATTTGACAAGCAATTTAAATATTTCAGTATATTTTATATCTTTTTAAAAAAAATTGCCGTGATCAAAAACCGAGATGAAACTCTTTCATTTGGTACCTGGGTCGGGAAACATTGAGTTACAAATCTTTTTGACAATGTGGATTCTGGGTGTTACATAACCATTTTTTAATCTTCCGGAATATTTCAGAGCCTGGGAAAGCAAATGCAGGACCGGGTATTCTGCGCTTTTAAATTCATTTGTCTTAACACCCTCTCACTTTCTCGTTCTGCCTTGATGATCTGATTACCTCTCTACATAAATATAAACCGGCATGCCTTCTGAGCCAAGCCTTACCTCCTGCCTCGGGGGAGATAGGGGTCGCAGAGGGCCTTCCCACGCCCCCTGCCCCCAATTTAAAGTGAATTTAGTAGGAAAAGTGTCTGCTGCTGCAGGAGAGACCATTTATTCAGTCCTATCATCAGAACAGCACAGACTACAGGGCACGGCATCCTCGTTTCAGGTTCAGAGACAGCAAAGATTTATTGAGCACCTACTATGAGCCAGGAGCCCTGCAAGGAGGGAAAGGACCCATCCCTGTCCCCCTCTTTCTATCATTTAACCCCTTGTTCGCCTGCACTCGGAAGGACAATTCACTTGCCCCTGGGCTGGCAGAGAGAGTGGGGAGCTGGGTTCAAGGTTGTCTGACCACAGTTCCTCCTGCCCGGAGCTGGTCAGCAGCAGCCAGTGCGGTGGGGAGGGCAGTCCTGTCGGTCCTCAGTGGGACAGGAACTGGAGTCCCCGGAGGCAGGGAGGGGTGGGCGCTACTTCCTGAGCACTCTCCAGGCTGGCCGTGGGGAAGGGCTGCAGACCTTGCTGCTTGGGCTTCTGGGTCATTCTTGATTGGCACAGAAATTCTTCCCTTCTCTTTTTTTCTTGGCACTGTCAACAAAACAGTCCCCAAAGCAAGGGAAGCCCCCCTCCTGCTACTCTCCAGGACTGCAAATGGGCCGGAAAGACCGCAGAAAAACTCATGCCCCACGGCAGTGCCACCTGCGGATGGCTCTTCTGGGCCACCGTAGCACGGAAATGTCCAAAGATGTTTATTGTGGGACTGCAGATGGAGAGCTACCTGGCAGATAGGAAGCCATGTCTTCTGGTCTGCAGGTGACACACTGGGGACACAGAAATGGTCCCTCTGGAGATAGCTCAGAAGGTAGGGTGGCCAGATTTAGCAAGTAAAAATACAGGATGTTGGTGAAATTTCAATTTCAGATACACAACAAGTAATGTGATATTTGGGACATGCACAAAACAATCACTTGGGCATCTGAAGTTCAAGTGTAACTGGGCCTCCTGCACTTTCTCTGGCACATTGTGGGCAGGGCCTGCTCTGTCCTCTGCTTGCCCTCCTGGCTGGTCCTGTTCAGGTGCAGAGGAGCCAGGTCACCCATGTATTATTTCTATTAGTATTACTATTTGGTGGCGAGGGCAGGATTTATTTTAAATGGAAGGCATGGATTGGAGGGTTTTTTTGTTTTGTTTTGTTTTGTTTTGTTTGCTTTTTGGTATGTGGGTGGCTCCCTGACAGGGACTCGAACCCAGGCCACAGCGCTGACAGCGCCAACGCCGAAGCCTTAAGCCACTGCACCATCAGGGAACTCCCAGATTGGAAGGTTTTTATGCCAATCCCCCTACAAAAAAGCTACCAGCATGCCACCTCCTAAGCCACTCCAGATAGGTGTGAGAGAGACTACAGCGTGCTCGTTATGGTGCTTCAGCTGTACTCGCGGTCCCCCAGGCCCCTCGGCCAAGCTGACCGCCGCCCCAAGTCCCCCCACGTGGGAACCCCGGAGCCCCACTGGCTGTAACCGACTTGCTTTTCGTGAGGCTCACGCAGACCAGTTAGTGCCCATCTGTGCAAAGCACAGGGTCACGGGAGAGTCACCTGAGCAACAGGCCGTGTTGATGACGCCACCCCGCTGCTTAGAAGCCCTCGCCGGGAGCTGCCTGGCTGCCCTCAGGAATAACCCCCCAGCGGGCGCTGGCTGGCCCTTCGGGGCTCCGCTGAGCTGCTCTTTCCGGTAACGGCTCTTCTCGCCCTGACCCGCTCCAGCTCTCCAAACCCGCCTGTAGGGCACCTTGGAAACCTGCCCTCGGAGCTGTCGTCACCCTGTGGTCCCGTGTCGCAGTGGCCGTGCCTGCATCTCTCACTGGACTCGGCTCCTAGAGGCCAAGGACCCGCCGTGTCCATCGCCGTGTCCGGCGCCTGGCAGCGGCCGGCCGGGGCAGGTGTTCAGGGCGCGACCGCGAACGAGCCGGCAGCGGACGAACCGGCGAGCGCAGGAGCCGACGCGGTGCAACACCGATGACCCACCGCGCATGGACACCTCAGGAGAGTGGCCGTCAGGGACGCGCACACACACGTACACGCGTTCTCTGCATTCCCGAGCGAAGGGAAGAAGCCGCCCCGGCAAAGCCAGGGAAGCGGCCCTGGGCCCACGCACACGAGGTCGAAGACGTGGAGTCGAACACACGTGGCAGCTGTTGCCGTTTCCAGGACGTCTGGGCCAGTCAAGTTCAGCGGAGGACTACGGAGTGACGCGTGGGTCGTGGTCCGAGTGTCCTCAGGGTTCCCATGATTCTCCTCCTGTGGGTAGAGGCCAAGTGCCCACAATCAGAGCGGCCAGAGGGCGGACCAGAGGCAAAGCTTTGATTGTCCGGCTTCCTGGCATCACCTCACCGTTTGCATGCACCCTTCTCTCCCGTTGGGGAAAAGTCTGGACTCTGTGTTGACTAAGCAGGAGAGCAGTTCTGGGTCCCCACCTCCCTCTGCGGCCTCCCCACTCCTCAAAGCAAGCGGCCCAGAGCCTTCTGCCACCCGCGGGGTCGTGCAGCCGGGGGCAAGCCCGTGACCTTGGCTCGGCCAATAGGACACGAGTCCCTGGAGGGGTGGCAGCTGCCATGTGCTTGCTCCTGCAGTCCCACCCCAGCACAACCCTTGGCTTCCCATCACGTCTGCCTGCCCCCAGGTTTCTGCTAATAAACTCTGACTTGGTTGCAGATAGTAGCCAGCGTAAGCTCCTCCTCAGTCTAACCAAGACCCCGGAGGGGCGTGCAGGTGAGCTGGCTAAGCAGCCAGTCGATATTCAACCCGTCTGGGAAGGTCCCGGGTGCCCTGGTGTGTGCTGGGAGGGCTCGCTGTCCCGGGCAGCCCCCTCTGCTCTCCCAGCGGCCCTGGGCTCTGCCCCTCACGTAGGGCAGCCCCGCGTCGTGGACTGGACATTGGTGTCCTCGAAGCCCGTGTGTTGAGGTGCTGCTCCCCAGGGTGATGGCGTTAGGCGGTGGGGCCTTGGGAGGCCATCGGATTTGGATGAGGTCTTGAGGGTGCAGCCACCGTGATGGAATTAGTGTCCTTATGGCAAGAGGAAGGGACAGCAGAGCTGCTCTCTGCCCTGTGAGGACACAGTGAGAAGGTGGCCACCTACAAGCCAGAACGCAGGTTCTCACCAGAAACTCAATCAGGTGGCACCTTGATCTGGGACTTTGCACCCTCCAGGACGACGAGAAATAAATGTGTGTACTTTGTGGTCACCGGTTTGTGGCAGCTTGTTACAATACCCTGAGCTGGGACTCCGCCGGTCCGGCCTCACGATGCAGCTTTTGTTCTGATAACCACACATCTGTGTCCATCAGAAGCCCCATGGCCTCCAGCCGTCCCCGACTTGTCCTTGTGTCCTTTAATGTGCTTAGCACCCCGGTCCTTCAAGGGCCCGCCTGGGTCTCGTGGGCCAGTGACAGGCTCCCTGTGAGGACACGGGCCCCGCCGCTTGGTGTGATGCCCCTGGTCCTGCTCCTGTGCGTTTCTTACCTTGTCACAGAGGACCGCCAGCTCCTTTCACTGCTCATCGTGTGTATGTCCCTGCCGCATGTCTGCCAGACTGGGCGTCCCCAGCACGAGTGTGGGGTCTCCCTCAGTCCCACGCCTCCAGTGCCCCTCTGCCCCCAGTGAGCCATGCTGCCTCCCCTTCCCGCTCGGGGCCCTGCTCCGCCAGGGGAGGTCCGTGCGTTCCCTTCTCTGCAGAGCCCGGTGAGGCAGGGGCCACGACTGTGCAGGACACCCCAGCGCAATCACATGCGGGCTGTCGGGGGAGGGCTGCTGCGCCGTGGGGCGCTCGGGAAGGCCGAGACGGGGTCACTCACCCGTTTGTGACCTCTTCCAATGTCGGAAGTGCCGGGGCCTTAGATCCCAGGTCTGGACGCCACCCTGACCCCATGGCTGACACCAGGGACCAGAGACGTGCGGGACGAGGTCCACCCTCCTGCTGTCAGTCTGCAAAGGTGCGGCTGTGTCCCAGATGGGGGTCGCAGGGCAGGTTGGGGAGACCCTGAGCAATGACACAAAAGGCTTTTATTTTCAGGAGCCGTGTGACCTTGAACATCACTCCTCCTTAGTTATTTTTAATTGCAACACAAGGCGCTTAGGTCAGAAGACAAACCCGAGATGCCGACTAAGAATCCTAAGAAGGGTGAGAAGTATCATTTATTGAGTGCCTACTAGGTGCCACTAACTTCATACACATTATCCCATTTAATGCCTTCCAACCATGGTCTGGCTTAACACGGTGACACTCTGAGTTTCTTTATCCCCTTTTCACCGAAACTGTGGCTCCTGGGCCCAGAAGAGTGTATGGATGCCTCCACGACAGTCTAAACCCGGAAGGAAATCCCGACAGGCTAAGCAGTCAGGAGCGAAGGAACCGACTGTGCTCATCTGATTGCACTTCAGGTCACTTAGTCCCTAAATGGACAGCTGAAAAACTACTAATTGGTAACTGATCAAATTACCTCGTTAGGAAGATAGATGACTACAATAGCAGCGGGGGACCAAGACCCCAGTGTTGCACAATGTAATTATACACGTGGGTGAGATCCAGGATTACCGCCTGCGAGTGTGTGGAATTTATATTTCGGTTCCTGGACTATTTATCTCTAAGGATTGGGTTTGGGAGCATTAACGTCTAATATGGAAAAAAGAAACGAAAATGCCCCATTGAAGTGGTTTTGAGGTCTGAGAAGGGCAAGATGGAGCGACCCCTCACCCCGCAGGCCTCCAAGCTCAACACCTTTGATCCGTTAGACACCGCGGACGGATTGATTTCTCATCGGCACGAAAACGTCCTGCCCTTTGGCTCGAGGATGCAGACAGAACGTCAGGCTGTCCTTGCTGGAAGAGCCAGAGGAGGCGAGTCCGGCCCCAACGCCGTCTTCTTGTGGATGAAGAAAAGTTAGCACGGGGAGGTTAAGAGGCTCACGCGACGTCCTACCACGGGTTGGGTCAGAGCCAGGCCTGCGGTCAGCCTGCCAGGCACGTCCTGCTGGGAGTTTCATGTCAGAAACCCAAGAGCTGCCCATGTCCCCGGTCACAGCAGGGCACCGGGTTGGGCCCCCTCGGCCCCTCGCCCCGTCGCTGAGTGTGCAAAGCCCTGGCTCACTTGGGTGCCCGTGTTGTTCTGCCTTGACACCACGGTTGGTTCCTCAGCCTCGGCCACATGACACCTCTCTGCAGCTTCAGTTCCCCCACCTTCCCTGGGCCTGGGAGACAGCCTGGGTTTCACCGGCCACTGACACCTGGAGGCGGAGGGCTGAGCACATGCGGGGGGGACACGGGGACCCACACGCCCTTCCTCCCGCCCCGGGCTCTGAAGGTCACGCCTCCAGCTGTCACATAAGGCGCCTCCCAGCCATGTGATGCTGTCTCCGCGCTTCCTGCGGAGCCTCTACCTCGAGACACTCGGCGCGGAGTGGGGAGCTAGGAAGAGGTCTGTCTCCGCTGGGGAACTGGCATCGTTCATGGCATCCGGACAGTCCAAGTCCTGTAACATTGAGTTTCCCTCTTTGCTTTGGCCACTAGGAAACTCTGAGCCTGTGACGGCCACTGTGCTGACCCTCATTTGTTAAAGTCACGTGTTCTTATTTCCATTACTCGTTTATTCATCTTAGTGCACGTTGGCTGTCTGAGCCGCCTAAGGTTTTGCTTTTTTTTTTAATTGAAAGATGTAGGGTATAAATACATCTGGTTGAGTACATTGCAAAAATAACCTCGTGGAAAAATAACACTCTGAACTATTTCAGGATTCGTGATCTAGGGTACAGATGAGCCGAACTTCTGGGGTTCCCTGACTATCGGCAATGGGGAGACGTGCGTCTTCCTATCTGAATCCATTTGCCCCCATCTCTGCCCCCCGCTGTGCAGCAGGAACCCATGTCCTTGAAAGCCCCCCAACCAGACTGGGGGCTCCTCGAGGCTCCCGTGCCTCCTGGCTCCTCACCCCCACCCCCATGGCGCACAGCGAAGGTCACCTGAGCCCATGGCTGACACCAGGGACCAGGGACGTGCAGGATGAGGACAGACCCCCGCAGCTGGCCGGAGTTCTTTCCTTAATGCTGACAGCGGGCAGGTGGGGAAGGGAAGGAACGCACGACACCCGGCATTCCCATCGCTCAGGAACTTCGGCAGAATAACGGGTTTCCAAACACGTCACACCGGGTTCTTCCCAGCCGGACCGCAAATGAACCCCTTTCCCCTTTTAGAAAAGAAAAGAAGGGCAGCTCGCCGCCACCTTCATTTGATTGTACGTAAACACGCTCTCTGAGGCTGACGCACATCTGACTGGCTTTCAACGCGAAAATAAAAATATAAAAACTGTTCTTGGAGTTATTTCTGGACAGAGCCGGTCTCTAATCCTAACGTAACGGAAATGTATACGATGGTCCCCGTTTAGTAACCGTTTTCCATGTGGTTCATTCCAAAGCACAGAGCTCTGGGGGTGGGGTCAGGACCGTGACCCGCGAGTTGTCTCGGGGTAAACGCTGCAGCCGCGTGAGTGTGTTCTGGGGGCCCGCGGGGAACGGGTTAGCATTCAGTCTCTCTTTTTCTGCCTTTCCGTCTCCCCACACCGGTCCTGTAAAACTCGTCTCTGGTCTTCAAACATGGAATGAGCTTTCCCTCACGTCTCGCCTGGGAAAACTCGTATTCATCCTTCAAAACCCCAAGGAAAGGACTTCTCTTTCTGAGACATCTTGCTTGATCTCCCCACACCTCCATACTCATGGAGCCCTGGCTGCCCTTTCCTGCGTGCACCTGTGGGATGCACGTACTGGAGCAGTCCGCCCGTTGTATTGTGAGGAGTGACAGTTTTTGCCTGACGGAGTGGTTAGGAGTGTGACTTCTTGGGCTCGAACTCTGCAACTTTGGTAAGTTACTTCCTGGCTCTGTGGCTCGGTCCCCATCTGAGAAATGACAACAAAAGCATCCTTGCGCAGGAACGCGGCAAAGTAAATAAAGCCACGTGGCAGGCCAGCGCCTGGCACGTCCTGAGCTCTGGGTCAGCATGAGCTGTTTGTGATGTTTTGACTCTGAGGCTGGGCCGCCCATTGTATTTCTGCTAGACCGCGCTGTCGCCCAGGCCCGGGCTCTACGTCGGGATTTACGGCTACTGTGACGAGCCGCCCCCCAACGACTGCTAAGTACGGTGTTTTGAGATGTCCTAACTGTGTGTATTTCATAGCTGGGATCGAGCTCTTTGGGGGCGTCCCACCTCGCAGGGTGTTGGCAAACACAGTCGCATCTGTCAAAGTATGATAAAGGGTGGGGAAGTGTGGCGATGTGAGAACCGAGAATGAAATGAAGGTCACTTCGTCGTTGCCGTGGGCGCTGGTTTTGGGGACGCCCACTGCTATGGAGGAGCAGACCCCAGCTGGCATTTCAGCGGGGAACTTAAAGAAGCCTCCGTCCTGGGGAGAAACTGCTCGGAGTTCGGCATCGGAGCGAACCAGGGAGATAGCGCCGACCTGCGGCCAAAGCCTGGTGGCCGTTGGCACGGAAGACGCTGGATAATTCAATCCCTGTTGCACCTTTAAATTGATTTCCAAGTCCTTTGCCTTTGGGGGTCAAGTCCAAACGCCCTAACCAGGCCTGCGGGGCTCTCCACGTTCGGGAATTCCCGCGCCCTTGGCCTTGCCTGCCGTCAGGTCCCCGTGGCCCAGCGTCCCGCCGTGCAGGGCCCATCGCAGAGGCGCCCCGGCCCTTGGTGATGTCTTTCGTCAAACCCCTATCCAGGACGTAGTGCCACACGGTGTCTCTGAGTGTGAGCGCCGCACTCAGGCTGCCCGGGTTCAAATCCCGGTTCTGGCGGTTACTGAGACTCAGTTTCCTTATTTGTAAAATGGGGTAACAGTCAAACCTGTCCTTAGGGTTGGTGCTTACGTAAGGTCGGCCAGCGCCTTCCCAGTGCCAAGGAGCTGTCGGGTGGTGACTGTGAGTCACCGCTGTCAGTGGCACGCTTGCCCCATCTGGTCTCCTGTGGCCGTGGGTGTACACGAGCTTTCTCCCCACTGGAGTTCAGGCGCCTTGTGGAAGGGAACGATAACATGTTTATATTTGCAAGTAGTAGGTGCTCAATAAATGCGCTTCATAATAAACAGATATCTGCTAACAGCAGCATGTTTGACTCTGAGCAAAGTAGGTGGTTTCTCTCTGTATCGTGACATGTGACTCCAGTTGTTCCATGTCTGGTGCACTTCTGCTAACAGGGAGGACACTTAGCGTCCCCACGTGCCTGGCACTGAGCTGAGTGATTTCCGCAGAATTCCGTGACGTAAGCGCTGGTATCATCCCCAAATACCGGTTCCTTGGGAACAGTAGTACTAGCAGCATGACCAACAAGACCCCCAAGTGGATACTCCCCAACCGTGCAGGTGCTGTTGGGCAGGGACGGCTTCCTGCGTGCAGTGACGAGGGGCCTCGGGCTTCTCCTCGTCCGCAGCCCCGGTGGGAGGAGAGGTGAGGGTGGGCGTGCAGGGGGCAGCCCCACTGCTTAAACGTTTGCACTGGCTGTGGCACAGGCCACTGAGGAGTTGTCACGTGGCCCCACTCAGATGTAAGCCAGGGGTCGGCCGAGAAACGTGCTCTGGGGTCCACTGCAGTGCCGATGCCCCCGAGGACCGACTCTGTGCAGCTCCTCTCAATGCCAAGGTCGGTGAGTGACGTCGTGCTGGGGGCTCGACATGGTCCGTACCGGGAGTGTTGGCACCACAGCGGTTGGCAAAAGCTTTGGTTTGTCTTCGGCCATCTGGTCCTCCATCCCACGACGGGCCCTTCCGGTGCCGGTGGTACGTGGTGGAGGGGAGAACAGGACTGGGGGGGGAAGCTCTGCTAGGTGTGAGAGTCACCCCACTTGCAGGACGGGGAGACGGGAGTTGAGGCACACTGGCTCACCTTCCCTTGGATTTCACAACGAGTGACACTTGTCAAGCAGCTCCCCCCGCCCTGCCATCTGGCCCCCAAACTCAGAACACTCTCTGTCAGGGTTATTAGCAATTCTATTTTTAATGTCCACATGCGTCCCCCCTCCCCGGCTATTTCCGAACGACAGGGGAAAGGAGAGCGGTTTCTTTTTCTGCAGCTAGGTTTAATTGGAGTCGGGGCCATTTTATTTCCTCTTTCATCACGATTAAAAATAAACTTTCCTCTCTCTTTGTCCGAGAACGGTGACGGGAAGTGCTGTTGAATAGGACCCCGCAGCTAGGAGCATTGTGCTGTCGCCGTGGAGGCCCCAACGGCGGTCCCCCGCGCCCACCAAGTGTGGCGGCTGACTGCTTCTTACTGAGTATTTTCCTAGTAAATCTCCCCGCTAAATTGGCCACTTTATTCATGATGATTTCTTCAAATATATCATTCTTGTGGCACAATATGAATAATGAAGAGGAGTATTTTCAAACACATACAGGGCTCTGAATAAAACTTAACAGGCGAAGCACTAAGCAGAGGCAGTGGGGGCTTGGTCAGGCCTTCCGGGTGCCCGAGAGAGGCCGGGGGCTTCCCGGGCCCCAACCGGGGGTCCCCCCAGAGCCCTCTGCACCTTTGGCCTTGGTCTCAGCGCCCCCCGGGCTGGCCGGGGCATTCCCGGTGGGTCCGGGCGTCTCGTTGTGGCCTCGGGCAGCCCTCCGCACGCCCGTTCTCACCTCCTTCCCCACCTCCGTCCCCACCTCTGTCCCCACCTCTGTCCCAGGGGTTGGGGGCGACCAGTTAGACACGCGGGCATGGGGACCGAACCCCGGGAGCGAGGTGGCTGCGCTCAGGCCTCCAGGCCCCCGGCTCACCTCAGCCAGGAGGAGCAGGCGTCCAGCCCTCGCACAGGCCTTGGAATGTGAGCCGCCGCCCCTCGGTGTCCCTGAGGTCAGCTGGGGGATGCACTTTGACCCCCTGACCACCATCCTGCACGGGGCACATGGCCGTCCTGGTGGATGATGTAAATGACCAACATGAAAAGCTCCCGGAGCCGTCAGAAGTGAAGCCGACCGACCCCTCGCGGTCCTCCCCGTCCGATTCTCCGAAGCCCCCGCCCCGGACCCCTCCTGTGCTGGCTCGTGTCCATGCAGGGGTCTGCGGTTCCCCTTGGGCGACGAAGGAAGTGGACTCGGCCTGGTCGGGGGGTCAAGCATCAGGCTTGGGACAGACTGGGGGATGCGAGCGTGACGTGGGGACGAGAGTCGGGCCGTTGTCACAGGGCACGGCGTTGTCATCACAATGTCGTATTGGCTGGCGCAGGGTCTTCATGAGACCACAGGAGCCTCAGCCCCCACTTCTCAGGACCAGGGTCCCACGGGGGCTCCCTCCCGCTCCCCAGCCCCCTTGGCCTGGGCCCTGGCGCTTGGGGCCCAGGGGTGCTTCTGAGTGGGGGAGCTGACGTGGCACCCCGCGCTGACTCAGAAACCCAGCAAGTGCTTCCCAAGCGCCTGCTGCTGGGGGTGGCGGCGAGGCTGCGACACAGGCAGGTCGAGGGCTCCGCGCAGCGGCTGGCGGGCAGAGAGGCTCGGCACATGCCCCGGAGCCGGGACCGAGCGTGGGCCTGGGCCGGGGCCCTGGCTGTTCGCTCGCTCCTGTGCCCCCCACCCGCCGAAGGCCAAGCCCGCTCAAAGCAGAGGGGTCCCGGGGTGCTGCGGGGCTCGGGGTGCGGTCCTGCGGGAGCGGGGTGCGTGCTGTCAGCTGGAGCGGTGCGGGAGCAGGGACGAGCTGGGGGACCAGGCTGCTGCGTTCGGCTCTGCCTTGGCTCCCTGCTGGCTCCAGGGCCAGTCACCTCCCCTTCTGAGGGGTCCCTGAGGTCGCAGGTGAGTTAACTGAGCCCCTGCACTCTGCTGGGTCTGGGGTCACAGACATGGATGAGGCACAGCTCTCGCGCTCAGTGACGCCTGCGCTTCTTGGAGGACGTGGATGGGGACGGGCAACAGGCCTGTGAGTTTCCCGGGGCTGCTGTCACGAAGCCCCGCACAGCCAGTGCCCTCCAAGCACGAGGGTGTCGTCGCTTTCCATCGAGGGCCGAAGTCCGGCGCGGGGTGGCAGGGCTGTCCCTCTGCAGAGACGCGAGGGGGGACGGTCTCCTTGCGTTTCCCTGCTTCTCGGGGCGACCCACCTTCCTTAGCTGTGGCCCACCGTCCCGTCTGCTCTCCGGACCCTCCTCCCTCCAAGAAGGACAATGTAATTCCATCTGGTCCACCTGGGTAGTTCGGGATCCTCTCCCCATCGCAGGGTAATTCAGTCACACCTGCAAGGTGCCTGTCATCGTGTCAGGTGACATATTCCCAGGCTCTGGGGATTGGGACGTGGACATCTTCGGGGGCATTGTTCTGCTGACCACAATGGCCCAGGCCTGGCACAGTGAGAAGGTCCAAGCTGGGTGTCCGGGGTGTCCCAGAGGTGGGACACTTCACACAGTCTGAGAATCAGGGTCTCATCACCCAGAAAGCAACCATTTGAACCAGCCGATCCTCAGGGTCCCGTTCTGAGATCTACAGAAGCGGATGCGTTTCCCACCCCAGGGATTTGCGTCAGTTGAAGCTGACGTCTACTTGTGACATCGACATCTTGGCCATTTACGAACGGCGGGAACCAAAGGTCAGCACGCGAGGACACCGGGCTCCTCACATGAACGTACTCTCCTTTTCTTCCTGCCTAGTCTCACGGGGCTAAATCCAGGGGGTCAGTAGGCGGACCCCACGTGCTGTCCCGTTTCTGTCCCATTTAAAACTGTATGTCCGCCCCACCACGTGGAGACAATCACCCTTTAAATGGCGCTTTCCTGAAGGCCCGGCCTCCTGGGCTCGTGACCCGTCACGAGGGGAAGCATTCGTCCCAGTGGGTCACACGGTGTCCGCTGAAACAGGAAACACGCCCTGAGTCACCCCGCAGCAGGGGCTGGACCCCTAGCTCTGCGCTACATGTGGCCCCTGGAATGAGGGGGCCCCTCCGGCCCCTCACCGAGTAGGCTGGGGCACCCAAGGACCATCCGCTCCTCTTCTCCAGCCCGCAGGAAGCAGTGAGGGCCCGCGTGCGGAGAAGCACGGGCGCGCGTGTCTTCTGGCCAGCCCTGCGGGTTACGGGACAAATCTTGGGGCGTCGGACCCCGGGCTGCGGCCTCCTGCATGTTCGCTGGCTGCTAACCACACCTTGACTTCTAAACGCACCGCACTGTGCCTTGGGCGGCAGCTGCAGAGCTTCTGTGAAGTGACCGTGGCTGAGGGTCCCCACTGTTCCTCTTGCAAAAGCGGGTCATCTGAGAGCGGATCATCCTGGAGGAAGGGAGGACGTGGCACTGAGAGGATGGGCGGTGACACAGGTGACAGCAGCCACCGGGAGTCTAACAACCAGACAGGACAAGGAAGTCGGTGGTTTCCTCTTCTTTGGAAGCTCATAGCTTCTTCATATCTCCCCCTTTGGCCACCCATACACAGACACACAGACTCACACAGACACACAGATGCACACAGACACAGACACACACACACACACACACACACACACACACACACACACACACACACACACACACACACACACACACACACACACACACACACACACACACACACACACACACACACACACACACACACACACACACACACACACACACACACACACCCCTCTACCAGAACTCCTGCTTCTGTGCAAAAGATAAAACAGATGCTATGTGTGGTGGCCTACGGCATGCAGGACCATTTTCTTTCTTGTTTTCCAATTAAAAAAAAAAAGTTCAAATTCCTAAATAGTAGAAGAAAGACAAGGAAGCTCTCCAAAAAACCAAAAAAGAGGCAAAGACTCAGAAAACACAACAACAAAAAAACAGACACGAAGGCGAAGAGGGAGAAGCAGAGGTAAAATGAAGACAAAATCGTGAGCGATGGAAACAGCAGAACGACGCCACCTGTGCTGGCCTGAGGGCAGAACGTGGACAAGGGACGTGAAAAGAAGCCGAGTCGGTGACGGGGAAGAGCACCGGAGAGCCCTGTTAGAAGGAAGAAGCAGAGGACAGGGCAGAAATGACGAGAGGGCACGGTCCGCACGGGTGAGAGAGGAAATGGAAATGACTGCGTGTCGGTACGAGGAACCAGAGTAGTCGAAACAGAAGTTATAATGACGACGTTTGGAGAACATTTTCTCAAGTTGAAAATCCCCAGAGAGTTCAGGTCTGAAGGGGATCCGGGGGTCTCGATTTAAAGACGTCGAGAATCAAGGCCAAGAGAGGGCAAGCGACTCGGCCAAGCCGGCGCGGTAGGGTGGGTGGGACGCGCTTCCCTCTTCTTCCCTGCCCACGTGCTTACCCTGTGCACGCGCGCATGTGCTCGTGCATGCGGTGTGCAACACGCGCGTGTGTGCTCGTGCATGCGGTGTGCAACGGGAGGACAGAGAGACACACCCAGAAGGAAAAGGATTTCAAGGCCGGCAGCAGGCCTCACGCTTAAGGAGTAGGCTCCGGGCCGGGCCTGCCCCACCCGCTGGCCAGGCCATGTTGAGCAGGTCACCTCCCTTCTCCGAGACCCAGTTCTCGGGCACGCCAGCTGCAGACCGGTCGCACCAGGACCTTCGTCGCAGTGCTCTTCCGAGAGTTCAGTGAGATAAGCACGCCGGGCTTCCAGGAGAGTGACGGGCACTGACAGGAAGTGATGGTGGAGGAGGGGCAAGGGGTCCAGTGCACGGTGACGGGAGGAGCACTGACTCTGGGTGGTGAGCACACAACGCAGCACATCGCCGATGTGTTGTAGGATCGCACGCTTGAAACTGTGTAATTTTACTAACCGATATCACCCCAACAAACTGAATTATAAATGCATTAATTAAATTAAAAAAAAAGAGGGAATAAGTCAGAAGCAGAGGGCGGCTGTCTTAGAGAGTGAGACAGAGGCACACAGGACCTCAGAGCTCCGGGAAAGTCACGCACAGGGTCCCATTTTTCAGGGACAGGAGACAAAGGCATTAACTAAGCGTTTCTAGGAACAGGCGTCATGAGCCCCCAGTCAGGGACCGTCATCTCTGTAGCCTCACGTGGGCATCTGCAAGGTCAAAGGCACATTGGTGTACGGGAAGGTCTATTCCTTGCCCTACGTGGCCCATTAGGATTTTCAGGGGTCACACAGAGGTTGTCTTACGGAAAACACTGACGAAGACGAGCCAATTCAGTGTGTGGACCCATGTCTTGAAGGACTTCTCTTGAACTATTCAGTGCAGTGAAAAAGTCACTTTAGAGAAGTATAAATGTTTTGAGCTGGAAAGAAGATTCACAATTGGGTAGTCAGTCCCCCATATCCCAGAGGAGAGAAAGGGGGTGCAGACTGTGGAAACGACGCTCATGGGCTCATACGTCTTCCTGCTGGCAGAAGGCTGGACCCCAGGCCATGGTATTGTGGATTAACTGGGATCTGGGGTCCCCAAACCAAGGGCTGGCGGCTCCGGGAGTTCATTCTGTCCCTCCGGCGACCTGGGATGCAGGCACCGAGGCTATGATTCCTGCTTAAGGAAGGGGACGCTGGGCTGGAGGGACCGGTTCTCACAGCTGCCAAGTGACAGTGCTGGGACTTGAATCCCGATGTCAAGGCACCCGGACCAGTGCATTTCCTACGAAGAGTATTGCCTCCCTGGGGCTTGAGGGAGAAGATGCAGGGTGCTTTCCCTTATGGTTACGTGACCCCCTTCTGCTGTCCGTCAGAACCTCCTTAATCACGCGTGGGTGAGCTGGGCGGCACAGACAAACGGACGCGTGAACGAACGAACGGGTGAATTCTCAGAGACACAGAAATAAGTATTTCTCATTAAAATTCCAACTCCGCTATTAACGGCAGGGTCCCTGGGGTCCGCTCCTTCCAGCCACCTAAAAGCAACCAGAATGTGTTATTGTAGAAATTTCAAATTGTACCCACACTTTCCGCACGTGCTCTCTGAGAGAGAGAGAGCTCTGAGATCGGGGACGAGCCACCGAGGAACCGCCCGCTTACCTCCCCCCGAAACTATTATTCGTAGGAGGGATGTGCGGAATTACAAAATTTAGTTTTGGAAAGAGTCAAGGGGAGTTTTCCTTTGGAAGAAGCAGCCGGTACCGTCTGGAGGGCCAGGACTTGGGGGTCTCTCCCGTGTGGGCCCGGGCAGAGTTGGGGCAATGGAAGGACAACATGCGTGGTGCCCGATACCACCTACTATGCACGTAGTCAGGGCTCTGAGCAGTGAGAGGCAGAGCCCTCAGCCTCCCCAGCCCCTTTGCAAAGGAGCATCTTTTGCGCCCCGTTTTTCCCTCTAATAATAACCGTTTGAACCATCACCTCTTCCGTGAAGCCTTCTCCGATGGCTTCCTCCCCGCTTGTCCAGGCCGAATTTGTCGCTTCCTACCCTGTGCGCTCTGTGAACCTTCACAATCACAGTGTTTTCCGGTGGCATCCGTAAGGGTACCTTCGTCAGAAACCGACTCCAGATGGAAAAGAGCTGATGGGAAGGGCCTGGCGTGGACCAGAAATCAGGGGACGTGACAGGACAGGAATTGGGGTCACCCCAAGAGGACTCAATGGCAGCAGCCACCACGGCTGGGCTGCGCCAGTGTGGGCCGTTTTCTGTCCCGTGTCACTCCACCCCACAGGTTATTTGCGCTCTCCTTGCACCGAAGACGACAGAGTGCCTCCACTGACCTCCCCGTCCAAACCGACCCCGACAGGAAGCGGATTTGCCATTTCCGGAAGTCGGGGATCGGCCAACCGGGAGAAGCCCGTGGCGCCCCTCTGCAGTGGGACTGGCCCTGCGCTTGCTGGTCTCTCTCTGCGCCCTCCCCTCCCCCCAGCAAGACGGGGCACCCTCAAAGGAAGACCTGCCTGCTGCTCAGGCGCTCAGTGAGCATGGTCCGTGGCAGAACGGGGCACGAGGACCTGAGGGCTGTGGCCGAGCGGGCCGGCGCTGCTCCGGAAGCACACGTCCTTGCCTCCGGGACATTCTCCAGTAACGCAGGTCTGACACCCCCCCAGGCGTCTGCAGAGGCAGCGGCCAGCCAGCATGGCTTAGAGCCCTCACGGTGCGCCGTTGGGTTGCCGTGCCCTAACGTGATGCCTTTTTGTTTCCCGAAGCTCTTTGGGGAGCAACGAGGCATGTCAGCGTCTCCAGAACGCTTTCTTTTCCTGCTGCTGAAAATTTATTTCTGTTCGTCATTAAAATTCTGCTCCTACCATTTGTAACAAACGAGGGAAGACACTGGGTACCGCGTGCGGAGTCTCTGTGTGTGAAAACCAGGGACGAGTCCCTTCCGACACTTGGGGATTTTATGAATGATTTACATCTGGTGCTAAAGTTCACACGTGAAACGTGGGGGAAGCAGATGCTCCATCTCTTGACGGCACCGTGTCTGCCCATACTGATGGGGGATTGAAAGCAGGCAGGCCTCATAAATCAGCGCGATCTAGTTTTGTGCCGTCCACATAACGCCCACACGAATGCAGCCCTCGCGTCTCGTCACGGGGTGGACGTGGCCAGAACGGGGGGAGAGAGCTCACAGCGAGCTGGTGGGGTGGGGGCGTGCGGCGGGGGCGCACGGACAGCCGCGGGGCCGAGGGACGGGGCCTGCAGGCTGGGAAGTCCCAGCGCCTGGAAACGGACTTGCGTTGGCAACGGCAACATCGTGGGAAGATGCTTGCAAAGAAGCAGGAGTCTCGGGTCTCCCCTTTCTCCCTCTTTCTCCTCCCTCCCCCCGCCTTCCTCCTTCCCGTGTGAGATTCTGTTTTACGTAACACGGCGACCTTACGTTGTACGAGGAAGGTCAACCTTCTTCAGGAAGAGCCGGCACGCTGGGCCAGGGCCGGTGCGTCATCTTCTCTTGGAACGCTGCCTCCTCCGACTCCAACCCCTGGAGCTCCTCTGCTGTGCACCCCACGTGTGCACTTACCCATCGTCCGTCTGTCTAACTCAGGCAGATCCACCTGTGGCCCAGGACGGCTTTGAGGGCAGCCCCACACAAATTCCTAAATCATCATGAGGCGTTTTGTTTGTTTGTTTAGCTCATCACTCTCAGCGTGAGTGGACGCGATGCGTGGCCCGAGGACGCCAGCGGCTGGCCCCGCCCACTCCGTCGTCCGGCTTACGTGACCCGTGGCGGTGCGCTTCCCGAGGGTAGAGACCCCGCGGTGGGGCTGCGAGACCCGCCCTGCGCAGGAGCCGGCCCGCTGCTTTGTACGGGAGGCGCCGTGCTGTGACCAGAACCGACCTGACAAGGTCCCTTCCTGAGAGGGGCTTCCCAGTCAGTGCGGGGGCAGGGCTGCCTGTCGCGACCTAGAGCTTCCTCTCTTGAGATTCAGAGCCAGTGAGAGGCAACCGAGGGCGACGGTGGTGGTTTCCAAGGGGCTTCCCAGAGGAGGTGACGCGAGCCGGGCCTGTAGTCGGTGGAGGGGCCCGCAGGCGGTGGAGGGGCCCGCAGAAGGTGGAGGGGCCCGCAGAAGGTGGAGGGGCCCGCAGACACGCCGGCCAGGACCGGGCGCGGACGCCTGCTTGGGCCCCGCTGGGCTTCCAGCCGGGAGAACCGCGGTCACGTGGTGGAGCAGTGATTTCCTGACTTCACCGCCTTGGGGACGGTAAGAGTTAAGGCTACACCTTCCACTGTATCGAACTTACATCCTGTGAGGAGTTTATTCATTCACGGTTTCTAGCTGGTTGACTTTTATAAATGAAGCAATAACCACAACAATATTAAATATGCATCTATAATATTTCTCCACATTTATTTCCATATAGCCATCACTCTCAAGTACCCACGGAGTCCTTTGTTGAGATGTTTCCCCTCTGCGTTTGAGCTTCTGTATGCAACAGACTTTTTGATTTACGGATTCCTCTATACACGGTTAGAAAAAAAAATACCAGGGGAGACGGGGAAAAAACAAACAGAAACCATTTTCATCTCGGCTCCAAGGCCCCCGCTGCATGTCTGCGAATGCGGGTTCTTGGCTCATTTTGAAAACTGCGTGTTGAACCGATCATAGCCTTTTAAAAGCAGCCAGAGTGGGACACATTGCTGCCTGTGCTACACATACTATTAACTATTGGATTTAAAAAAAATAATAAATGGAGCTGCTGCGTTAACAGATGAAATACAATATTGTAATTTAACACCCCTTTTTCCAACAGCTCTCTAATATGGGGGCCACGTCTGTTTTTTCCTGAAAGAAAAGCTCAGGAAAAAAGTATGTGTGTACCGTCTGAATTTTACTATAATTAGATAACTCTTTTGTGGGGGAGTTTTTCTGCATATACGGAGTCCCCCACACCCTTCTTTACCGCGGAAGTTACTAGAAGCAGAAAAAAGAGGCTCTGTCGTCTTCCTTAGTTACCATTCTGTTCAAAATATGTCCCCACCTAATACAACTTGGTATGTGTCATAAAATACAAAGGAAAGTACTTTTCATGCCAAATATCAGGGAAGTGCTCTCTTTTCTATATTGCACGAGAAACAGAAATGATGTGTTCATTTTAAATTCCATTCATGTAGGTTCTAATAAAAGCTATTATAAAATACAATTGTGTAGAGACAAAAAGAGAGATAATATCACTATAGCGCAATATGAAATTTAAGTAATTAAGACATGAAAACTATTACACAATTTACTACAAACGCAGCAAGAATAATAAACCATTTAACCCTTTCCCTCGCGAGTCCTGTCTCTGCTGCTCTCCCTCTTCCTCTCCAGCACCCCACTGAGGAGCGTGGGCACCCAGAGATGCAGAGGCAGCTCACAAGGCAGGGTGTTTGGGGAAGGCAGAAGGATGAGAATGAAAGGAAAATGGTCTGAGCTTTTATTAATTTCAGGAAAGAAGGTTCCATGTTTCTAGAGTGATGTGCGCTCTACTATGCGGACGGTTGATTTTATCTGGAGAAAACGTGCATCGCCTATGTAGCCCATCAGCCCAGCAATGACATTATTTACCCAATAAAACATCGTGGTGACACATGTAAGGTCCAGGGGTCAGTGCATAGGGTCAGACAGACCCGAGTTCAAATCCTGCCCTAGTACGTGCCAGCGATGGGTCGCGGGGAACTTGGCTGACACTCCTGTTTCTCACCTGTCCAGCGGACACAGTTACACTTGCTACCTTTAGGGTCACGCGGCAAGCAGGCAGAGGGCGTAGGAAGGCTCTGTCATTAGTACAAGGGACCTAAATGCTCCATAATTAGCATTGAAATAATGGGAATCCCTATTTCGGTTTTCTCCGACGTGCGGCACACCTTCAGGAAGGCACCAGAATGAAAGCACCGTAGGTCACAGAGGTGACCCCCCCACCCCGCCTTCTTCAAGCCTTTCCGACTTTTCTGGTTTGGTTGCAGAGAGAGGACCCGCATGGTGCCCGTAGGTGCCTCGGCATTTCTTCTGCATTTGCTAAACTTGGTGTTTTTTATTTTATTTATTTATTTTTTTGCTTTTTGGTATGTGGGTGGCTCCTTGACTGGGAATCGAACCCAGGCCGCAGCGCTGACAGCACCAGCGCCGAAGCCTTAAGCCACTACACCATCAGGGAACTCCCTAAACTTGATGTTTTTTAATAAAAAGGGTGAGATCTTCTACTTTCTACTGTTGCTCGAAGAACATTTCATTCCAAACAGTAAGCCAACAATCCCTACTCAGTCTTGCCTCCCCTCCCCCACCTCCCCTCACATGACCTCACATCTTCAGGCCATGTGCCCCTGACCCCTCACTCTGGGGACATCGCTCTCCCTGTTTGGTGTGAGCCAGTGTCTGGGCCGACCTCCCCGACTGGCCAGGCCACGCAGAGGGCTAGGAGACCCAGCATGACGTTTGGGGGCTCCGTCACTAGCCCGGAGACCTGGAGCCAGCCGTTTCGGATCTCTGGCCGTCAGCTGTGTCATTCAGGAGCGGCAGTACCCGTGCCACCCTGCTTCCGCGTGGTCCTGGAACGCCCCGCGGGGACGTGACACGCCGGGCCAACGGCACTAGTCTGAAGGTATTTCCTTTTTCAGATTTTTGTCTAAATGTTTGATTCGAACGGTTGGAGTTACTGCTGTAAGTGGCGTTCTGAGGCTGTGGCTGTCCCCCCGCCCCCAGGCCAGGCACGTTCATTTTGTCCCTCTGGCGAGCCCACAGGTTCCCAGGTTGCCCTTCTCACCTGCCCCGCCCGTGCCCGTCCGTTAGCCAGCCTCTCGGCTGCATCTGTAGAGTCGTCACCCTCAGCTCTCCATTCGTGCAATCCCACTTCATCCCCGGGCCGCACGCAGGCCACGGTGCCAGTGACCGGTCACGGAGCCGGGCCGTTAGTTCCTCACCCAAGTTCAAGCTCCGCGTCTCCCTCTTGTACGTTACGGTCACCACTGTGTGGCAGCCAGCAGCCCCTGCCTCCCTGCCTATCGGCTCAGCCCTTTCTGTCACCTTGACCCACTGAGCCAAGAGAGGGCAGTGGTTGAGGCCATGGATTTGCTACACGAGGAGCCATGTGCCACACGGTTGAGCTGAAAGTATAATCCCTCACAACCTACCATGGCCCCCAAATGGTCATGTTCCTTCTGGTTTTGGATTGGGGCGAAATGAAGGCATTTGCCCGATGAGAAAGTCCCCAAGGGTGAGGAGCTCGTCAAAGCCCACACTAACGCTGTCCCCTCCCAGTGTCACGGCTCTGTCTCTGGGTCCTTGGGCAAGGCCTTCCACCTTTGTGCACCTTGTCTCGTTTCCTTCATAAAATGGGAATATGAGTCTGACTTCTGGGGGTGCTCTTTGAATGCAGAGCGTATGCGCGTGTAAACGCCCCAGCAACAGTTACATCTCATACTCACGGGGCGGGTGGCACCCATACCAAACACAGCGTTTTGCCCAGTAGTAGTACCTCAACGAACCTCTAAGGGATTGTATCAGCTAGCAGCTGGGGTCAGCAGCTAGGACCCCAAGACGACAGTGGCTTCAAGCATTTGGGTGGTATTTTCTTTTATAGTACGTGAGGTTCATAGAGCTGCCAAGTGACTCTACAGAGAAGCTTTCCAATTTCCACCAGTAGTGACCCACACTCTTCCCAGCTTTCTGCTCTGCCATGCTTAGCTGTTCCTTCCGTCTCCAAGGTTGCCTCACAGTTGCACAATGGCTGCTGTATCCCCAGCCATCACACCCACATTCCAGGCAGCAGGAAGGAAACGAGGACACAGGCAAGAGGTTGTACCTCCTAGACAAGTTTGACTCCCTTTAGGTGTTTTCTCTGGAATCCCCACCTAATGATGTCACCTAAATCTGTCCACTCATCCCTGTCTGCAAGAGAGGTGACTAGGCATGTGCTGCCTTCAGGAGTCCCGGGTTCGTTTAGGAAGGCTCAGAAGGAGTGTGGGTACTGGGTAGGGAACCAGTAGTTGTTGCTGCAGGTAGGTACTATTGTTACACTGATTTTACAGGTGAATAAACTGAGACAAGCAACTTGCCAAGGGTCTTATAGCTGGAATTCATCCTCAGCCTGACTCCTGACTGCCTGTATGCTCCGAAAGCTGAGATGATGAGCGATAGAAAGATCCAGGCTCCAGCCCTTGCCTCCCACCTGCAGACCGAAATCGGAGCACCGGCTTCGTGGGCTGTGGGCGGTTGATGCGGTAACAGGAAGTGCTGAGACCTTGCACTTCCTATTGGCGTGGCACGGACCGAGTAAACAAGAAATGCAGATTTGGACACCGTGGCCACACGCTAACATGCCGTGTTTTTCCGTGTATAAGATGATACTTTTAACTAAAATTGTTAAACCAAAAATTGGAGATTGTCTTATACACGGGAATAATCGGTTGAGAGGGTTTCTTAATGTTGGGTTAGAAAAGTAGGGGTCGTCTTATATGTGGGGGCATCTTACACATGGAAAAATATGGTAGTTCCCTAGAGATGTGTCACTCGCTGTTCTCAGGACTCATCCCGTCCAGTGTGGCCTCTGGGTCCAGACTCCTTGCTAGATAGATCGTGAACTTCATAAGCGTAGGAGGGCTTACTGGGCACATGGTAGGGTCTGGGACATGGTTGGTCGACAGAACAAATACTTTGTTTCCTTTTAGACATTAAAATAACGTGACTCTCCCCTGCATATGGCTTATGTAACAAAGATGAGTCCAAAGAGAGGTTTGGTGACCAGGCCCACCTGTGGTATGCATGCGTGCACGTGAGTGTGTGCACGCAAGTGTGTGCACGTGAGTGTGTGCACGTGAGTGTGTGTGTGTGTGTGTGTGTGTGTGTACATGTTTGAGCATGGTCCTAGTGGAGAAAGCAGCCTAACAGGAAGGGGCGATTCCAAATAGAATTTCATTTCTCTCTGAAATTGTCTACATATTAACACATTGTTTGAGTTCAATCATATTCTAATATGAATACAATGAACGAGGGAGAAAATGTCAACAGCACGTATGTTATCAGTGTGAATTAGGAGGAAACACTTATTTTATTTGAGAAAAAAAGTAAAAAGGAACCTCCCCTACAGCCTTTCTAAGAGCACAAAGGAAAACAAAGCCACGTGATTCTGAGACGCCCGCAGGGCTCCAGGGAGAGCTACTTCCGGACGCTCCCAGCCGGGCCTCTACGTGGGGCGATGAGTTGGTGTAACGCCCGCGGCCAGTAGGTGGGCGGCCCGGCTCTGGGACCCACGGGAGGGAGCCCTGTCACCTCCGAGTTTGCGCACGGAGCCGGGTGGTGGAGCCCTGCTCCTTCGGGTCGCACCAAGCACACGCCCGCGGCAGAGCCTTGGTGCTGGCTGTTCCCCGCCTGGAACCTTCCTTGCTGGGAATTCACAGGGGCGCTCCTTTGCTTCCGTCACGTGTCTCTCAGATGACCCCCACCGGCTCCCAGCATGCTGTGCTTACCCTGTTTTACAGGCAGGTACATACACATCGTTGGTTTTCTGTCTCTCCCACCGGCCGTGAACTCCGCGGGGTCAGGGTTTTATTGCGGTCACTACCGTATCTCTCGTACTAGAACCGTGCCTGGCACATCATAGTTGCTCAATAAAGACTTGTGAACGGATGAACGGATGCTTTAATAAGCGCAGTTCTCAGAGACGACTGGGCTGACTGCAGCCCACGAAGTGGACAACGTTTCCTCGCCATCTTTTCGGCCTCGTTCGGAGCCCATGTCCTCGGGAGGACATCCCCGTCTGGTAGCATGATGGACCAGCACGGTGTGCGTGCAGATGCTCAGACCCGCTCTCTTCTGTGGACTGCCTCACCGTTAGCCCCCTGGAGGGCTGGTCCCCCACCATCCCTGACTTCCTTTTGGACGATGCCCTCTGCCCTTAGGGAGGAGCCACGTCCTCGCGTGGCCAGTGCTCGTTTCTCTACGTCCTGCATTGCTCTGGCACACCATTTGAATTGTGGCTCACGTTTATGCGCACGTGCTATGGGCCAGAGTATATCACACGCCCACTTAGTGGCTTCCTTGTTCTTCTTTTTGAATCACAAATACATTTTATATTTCAAACCAGTAAATGATGTGTGTGCGCGCGCGCCGTGTGTGGTAGCCATAGCCATACCTATATCTATACTATTGATGAATCCAACATTTCAGGGAAAGCTGTACCTGATGTGTAATGCTCATTGGTATTTCTGGCCTACTTACTGAATTTATTCTTTTTACATGCTAGCTGCCAGCCACGGGACGCAGGGGTTGCAAACTGTGGCCCTTGGGCCAAATCCAGCCTGCACCTGTTTTGGGTAATAAAGTGCCATTGAAACGCAGCCACACTAATTTATGTATTTACACATTATTTACGGCTGCTTTGGCACTACACGAGGAGAGTTGTGACAGGGACCATGAAACCTGCAAAGCCTAAATGAAATACTATCTGGCTCTTAAAAAACAAGCCAGCAAGCTCGCTGACCCCGGCGCTGAACTGATTTCACGTTCGTGAACGGGTTGTGACACACAGTTTGAAAAACACCTCTTAGCTCCTACGATCCCCACAAGTGCCCATTAAGGGGGCATATCGGTCTCCTCATTTCCAAGTGAGCAAGACCCTCCCCCGCAGAGTCAGGACCTGCTGAGCTGGGTGGGACCTAGGACAACCTGGGAGCCGGGCAGGTGGCAGGGAGCTGGCTCTGTCAGTCAGAGGGACGATTCGCTCCCTTTGTAACTTTGAAGACATTCTTAGTGATCGGCTCGGAAGAAATGTTGGCCTGTTCTTCACCGTGTCCCTAAGTACGTGAATTGGGGGACGACACCAGTGAGCCCTTCGTGGGGGACACAACTCTTTTTTGTTTTTTCTTTTTTTGGATTAAGTGACAGGTCATCTCATTTCAGTTTCTCCTTTTGAACACAGGCCGGGCTCTCTGGCTGCTTTCCTCACTCACCTGCCCCTGGTGGCAGCCGTCCCCGGGGAAGGGCCCGCCCACCGCACGGATGGACGGGCAGCCTGTGGCACGGCCCCAGTGACCCACGCCCTGTGAGGTCCCCTCCCCGTGAGTGTGGCCGGACCTAGTGACGCTCTTCTCCCCAGCAGAGTGCAGTGAGGGGGGTGGGGTGCGGTGCCGGAGACTGGGTGCTGAGGACCGTCCCGGCCATCCCGCTCACGCAGATGAAGCCGCCGCCCCGTCGTGAGCTGCCCTGTGGAAGGACCCACGACGTGGCGGGGAACCGAGCGGGACCCTCAGGGCACCAGTCTGCACGGCACCGAGAGCTTGGGGCCGGATGCCGCCCAGCAGACTGCAGCGCTGACCGCCATGGCCGGGCCCCTGAGCTGGGGGACCCGGTGCGGCCTGGTCCGGCGTCGCGGCCACCTGAAGACCGTGGGGCCCTGACTGTGAGTTGTTCTCAGTCCTGCGTGGCGGAGCGGTGTGTGAGGCGGCGGGAGCTAACGCATACACAGCTTCATACAACGGGGCGTCTGGAGTCCACGCCCTTCGGCGCCCATCTGCAGCACCTCCTCGGTGCTCAGTCCCATCCAGGGGCCCGTTCAGGGCAGGACCCCCGCCCTCGGGAGCTCCCGGCCCACTTGGGAGCCCCGTTTCGTGTTCTCGACTGCGCTGGGGATGGCCGGCCATGGGCGCTGCATCCGCGATGGGGCCCGCCGGACTCTGCGTGCTTGTCGGTCCTGTGCTGCTCTCTCGAGTTCCTCGGGGACGGTCGTGGCGTGGGTCCCATCGGCGCCGCCCAGCTCGGAGACGCTTTGTGAGACGGGGGCGCAGGGCGCTCTCCCCAACGGCTCCCTGGGGCCCCCATCCCGAAGCCGCGAGCTGGTTCTGGAGGCGCAGTGGGCAAGGCCCGGTATCCCCGCAAGTCGTTTGGTTTCTAAAGTCAAAAACGAGCCAGATGGCTTTTCAGAAAACAGGACACACATCCGATTCCAATTATATTAAAATGATGACCCAATTTGGGAGACACAAAGTGTAATAAAAAGTGTTTAAGTAAACAAAATCTGCATATTTATGAAACTATAACATTCGCCGGGCTCCTCACTTTGGGATCACGAGCCTCTAAACTAGGCGGATTGCGCCCCAAACTCGCTGCGGAGCTGTTCGAGCGGCAGCAAGGGGAAGGGCCCTCGCGCGGCCGACGGCGGAGGAGGGGTCGGCGCCGTCCACCGTGACGCACGCAGCGTCCCGGGCGCGGGCCGGGCTGTTGGCCGAGCGTCCTGACCCCGCCCGCTGGCGGCGGTCCCTGTCACCCGCTACACGGCCGCTGGCAGACCCGGGGCCGGGCTGGGTTGGCAGGGCGCCTCGGATGTATCTATTTAGTTTTCCAGTTAAATTAAGAACTCAGGGGGGCCCTTAAAATAAATTAGCAACTGCTCCTGACGGTGTCTTTCTTGCGGTGTCACACATCGGAGATTTTGGCAGGGACATGGCTGCCTGCTTCCGCGTCCTCCCAGCGCGCGCGAGCTGCGAACGGGCCCGTCGCCGCAGCGGTGACCGAGTCGGGAGCGCGGGAGCCGGCGCGTGCCCGGGGTCACCGGCGGGCTCTCAGGGGGACACGCGACGAGGTCGGGGCAGAAGGCCAGTTTGGTCGTCGGTTATGCTGAGACGCTGCAAGAGCTTTGGAAGGGAGCTTGGTTCGCTCACCCCGGGGGGCGCATTTGCTTCAATTTTCTGTGCAGCATTTTCAGAGAATCGTCTGGCCGTCCCTGTCCCTGCAGGGCATGCATTTATGGGATGGGTCAGCGCTCAGCGAGCCCCCCAGGTGCCCCCGCGCCCACGAGAGTTAGGACGTCAGCGTGGCCGGGAGCTACTGACTGAGGGCCGTCGGGCCCGGGGCCGGCCTGGCAAGCAGAACGCCCGTCCTGGACGGGGTTCAGGACGGTCCCGCAGGGAGCTAGTCCGTGCACCAGTCTGAGGCCCAGGGGGCGAACCTCTTCCCCAGGGAACGTTCTGGCGTCAGGGCCCAGGCGAGGTCCCACCCGTGCGCTCGGGTGGGCGCGTCCCCAGGAGCTGCCGCGCACTGTCAGCCCGACCGCTTCTCGGTTTGGGAGGAGAAAGGCAGCTGCTGAAGCTGAGTGACGTGAGGAGCGAAAAGGCTTTCTCCGGCCGGGACGTGCGGTCATTTCTGTCGGGTCTCCGCGACCCGGCCCGTTTCGCGCCCTCGTCATCTAGTGAACGAAGGGTGACAAAGACACACATTTGAGACTCAAAGTCAGACTGTTACCTGCATCGTGGCATGGCGCTCGCGTCCTGTTGTATTCCAGACCGTTCCTTTCGGGCGAGTAGCTTCTATTGAAAGGGACTATTTTTCTTTCTTAATTAATAAATTTACGGTCAGAAAAGTCCTTCCTTCCAGGAACCCCGGGCATCCACAGACGCTGTGATTCAGAAACCCCTCAGTTTTAGGGCATTTTTGGTGGGAAACATAAATTTCATCACAACGTAACATCCTCCGGATTATTTTAAAAGTGCGTATTTCTCATAGATTTTTCTTTCACGTTTTAAATTCTGTTTTCTTTTCTTTCTTTCTTTTTTTTTTTTTTTTTTTGAGCCTTGGCAGGGTTGGGAAAAGTACGAATTGTCTCTTTGCCAGAGTTTAAGTGCAACATTTTTCATTAGAATTTAACAAATGTTCATCTTAAAATAGACTGACAGTGGGTCAGACCGCTCCCGCTCTCGCCTGCGAACCGACTGCGCAGCAGCGAGGCCTCTTCTGCTCAGATCAATTCTTCGGCTTCTCCTCGGACTTAATTTAGTGTAAGACTAATCTGACTGCCTTGGCATTTAGCTCTTTGTCTTTCTCTCTTTTTTCACTCTAATAAAATTAGAATTAATTCAGTATAATCCAATCTCTAGACTTTTTGTCAAGCATAGAAATGCCAAATACAACAATATGCTTTCATTTTTTTTTTTTTTTTTTGCCAGTGGTGAAACTATTGTGCAAAATAATTATATAAATACACAAGAACATCTGGTCTTTTGAACTGTAGTCACTGCTGAATTTAAACATTGTACGCATTTGACAAAATTAAAGGAGTTTATTCTTTGTTTTTCCTGTGCTTTAAATAGAAAGCCACAAATAGTACTTAGAACTATCATTTCTGGCTCATTTTGAATATTATGTAGAGAAACGTTTTCTGCTTTCTCCAAGACTCTCCTATACCTGGGGGCTGTGGAATTTAGGTTCTCGTTTAAAATGGGTATAACAATGACCTACGTCAAGTTAAGGGTGGGGGGAACGACTGAATGCTTTCCTCTCATTTTACCCACAACAATCCCTGAATGCTACCAGACAATTTGGGCAATTTTGATGGCTTTTGTAGAGAAAAATAATTAAATTTATGACTGCCACTTTTGTAATAAACTCGTGTGACTTTAAAAGTCTGTCCCCGCCCTCTCTCCTGATGGAGACATCACACAATCTGTAATTGTGCTAAAAGAGAGCTAATCTTTTTGCACGTGAAGTAAGCCTTCATCATCAGCCCAACAAAGCCAGACAGATCAAAAAAGAACCAGAGAGAACATTTAGGGAAATTAGTACAAGTGTCAGTTAAAAGGTAAAAATTCATGCACTTATTATTGAAATAGGGTTGAAACCTACGTTCTTTTCATTTCTTTGATGTTGTGAAGGCATAAAACATTCAATTAGCTTTCCATTGTGTTTGGGGGAGAAAAGGCAGAGGGCTGCAGGCGTGTCGGTGGCACTCCGTGGGACACAGCCGGGGACGCGCGGAAGAGGGACCCGGCCACGCGGCCCCGGCCGGGCCCCAGGCGTTGCTCCGGCCCCTCCCGGCCCACCTGCTTTAGGACTTCAGTCGGGCATCGACGCTGCTGCCCGGTTTAGGCTGGAGATTTCAAACCTGACCCGCGACGCGCTTTGCTTAGGAACCACAGACAACGGACAACTCGTTGTCTGGAGGCTCCGTGAGGGGGCTCGCCCCTCCTGCAACGAAGCAGTGGGATCATGGTGCTAACAATGCGGGAAGCAAAGACCGGAAACGGAAGTGACTATTGAAGGGGTATTTGGTTATGCATGAACTTTTGTCTCTTGGCTATATTTCTTTATCGGTTTTTTTCATGCTGCACTTATTTTTATAATCAGAAGAGTGAGATAAAGCTGATTTGTGATAAGAAGCGGCCCTGGTGGGCAGGAGAGGGGTCAGACTGATGGATGAGTGTATGATGAGTAGCCTGGCCACTTCAGGCTGTGTGACCTCAGGCAAGTCGCTCAACATCTCTGAGTTAATATTTGCTTCCTCTCAGTCCTTGCGTAGGGACACGACGATCTGCTGGGTAGGTGGCTGAAAAATGTGAGAAGGCCTCACCCAGGTTTTGGGCACACAGCCAACATTCAACAACTGTTCATTTTTGTCTCCCTTCTCAACCCCTTCGTATTAAAAAAAAGTCACCTCAAGGAAGATTACTTGGTATTAATGGTGGGTAGGATCAGTATTTGATGTCACTCTTCCATGCTGACTCTATATTACCTCTCCATCACAAGTGTCGCTTTTCGGGGCCCAGAACGTTTTATTTTGCTTCGAAACTCTTGCAAGTTTATTCCGTAGGGGAGATTTATAAGGCTCCCCTCAGAACATCAAAACTCCTTAGCCCAAACATCGTTATTCGGCAAAAACCTCAATGCAAGAATTTTAAAAATTGTATAATGAATCAATCTTCCTAAATTCTATGCATGTCAAATTGTGATCAACTTGCTGTGAAAATGTTCAACAAGACAAGGCCCAGTGTTGAAAGGGAAAATTGCTGGGATCACACGCACTAATTTGTCTCCATCATTAATGAAACATTGTTTCATTGCCCTGAGAAAAAGACTCTTGCACATATTATAAAACAGATTTTAATAGAGAAATTCCCTGGAGATGATTTCATACCATAACACACCAAAATGCAGGCTCAGATTCACATCCCTGAGTCTTAGCCAGTGCTGGGCACATCATAGGCTCCTTGCAGGGATTTTAAATAAAAGGAAGTAGATACATTTCCTAAAAGCGACTTGTAATCAGGATGTGGCTGGTTACTTTTGGAGAAGGATTGGCTCCAGCCTAAGCAGATCATTCCTAGGTTTACAAAGTCTACCCGGGGAGGCAAGTGCTGCCTCATTTTATCAGCAGGGGCGATTTTGAGTTTAGGAAAGGCACGTTCTGTGAGGCAAGCCCCCTTTCCACGCAAGAACAATACTCCTGAAGTTCCAAAATGCACCTCCAAGGGGGAAAAAAATCCTTTGCACTTTTTGTGCTGCTTTCTAGCCAGCTCTGCCCTGGCACTTAAAGGAAATAACTCAGTTATTAAATCTCCAATCCCTGAGGTTGCGATGATTGTTGTTATTGATATGCATAGGATGGAAGTTAGGGCCAACAGGACAGATTTATGCTTTTGCACAGGGAATGGATCAAAGTAAGAAGGTAAACCCTAAAACCTGCAAGTGATGGAGGACTCGGGTTGTCTGTGTCCCCCCTTGTTTGCAGGTGGCCGAGAATGCCCTTTGCCCGGCTGAAACACCGGAGGAATGTACTCAGAAATACAAAACCAGCCACTGAGAGAAACGTGGCAGGGCTCCCTTTGGGAACTTTTGCGCCTGCCGCGAGGAGGAGGAGGTCGTGCAAAGGGGGAGATGGACTCGAAACCGCAGGGCAGGCCAGCTTCTAGCCTCCAGAGGAAATCCAGGGGGGCCAGAGAGGGGAGGATGGCGGGAAAGTGAGGGAAGTCCGAGGGCAGCCGAGAACGGTGACTGGACATCTGAGTGTCTCCCCAGTGTTTCGGGGAGCTTTCTGGTTTGGGGAGTCCTCTGCCGTCCGCTGTTTCACTGGGTCCCTAATCCAACCCGGTGAGGTTGGCATGATGGGTGATTGTTAGATTCCCAACTTAGACAGGAGGGGCCTAGGGCTAAGGGGAGAGAGGTGTCCCGGTCCAAGGTCACCGTCGGTCCTGCGACTGAGTCGGCCTCTGACAGCCCGAGTGTGCGCACGGCGCTTCCGGAAGCCGCACCAGGGCGCTCGGGTCCTTGGTAGAGGTGAGCACCCGTGTTCGAAACGGTTCGTTTATGGCCTGAAGGAAAACGCCGGTTTCCCCCGCACCTTCATCCTGCGGGTGGCACCCAAAGCAGGACTCCACTGTCCCAACAAGGCTCAGAATTTCAGAGGTGGACGGAGTTGCGGAGGTGTCTAGCTCACAAGGCCCGGGGTCGTAACGGGGGTCGGCTCTCGGGGCCCCACTAGAGCATCACCAATCAGTGGCACCCCAAGAATGGTGAGGGTGCTTCATCGCCCCTCGCGCTCGGGTGCATTTTTTTCAGCCGTGCACAGAGGCACTCCCTGGACACGCTTTTGCTTTGACCCGCAAAGTCTCCGAGTGCAGCTGACCCAGAAGCAGACCTAGGGCCGTGCCCCTTCCCAGCTCTGGGGCCTGGGCAACGCCCCTGACCTGCCCATGCGTGCGCTTCCTCTTCCGGAAGTTGGGGGCTCACAAAGTGAGTGACGGTGACAGCCGTACGTAAAGGGGGAAAGACGGAGTTAAGGCAGAGGGAGCGCCCGACGGGTGCGGGCCGTCCTCCTCGTCATCGCGCCGCCGTCAATGTGGACGGGCAGGGCCCGCTTCAGCGAGGGGGGGGTCCCGGCCAGGGGACTCGGGGACAGAGGGGACTCGGGGACAGAGGCCGGCTTGGTGTGCGTTTCTTAACTTCCTGCGCAAAGCGCCTTCGTTGACACAAGCTTCGGCCCTGGAGTGGGGCGGCGGGTCCCCGCGGTCTCCAGGCTGAAAGAAGGCGTCCGGCACGCGAACCAGGCGCCAGAGTCTCAGGGCGCCTGGAGACGCTGCGAAGGGACAGTTAGGGGCATTTCTCATTCCCTTTGGAACTTCAAGGCTGCCCGTGTGTCAGAGTCACAAGGTCGTGCACATTTTTGTGGCCCCTGTGGGAGGCCAGAGCTGGACAAGGAACCTCTGGGAGTGGGTCGTAGTGATTCGTGCTGGAGGGCAGCACTGTGAGCACGACAGAACTGCGGAAACCGCAGCGTGTTGTGGGATGGACGGGGGGACCCGCAGGCCCAGGGCCGCACTGGGACGGCACACTTTTACGTCCCCGCTTCAGCGACGGGGTGGGCGGATGTGCCGTATGTTGTGTGTATCATGCGCACCTTTTGGCCCAAATTTGTGAGGGAAAAACAAGGATGTGCCTGAGACATGGGCAGTACTGACTCCGTGTCTATGTACGTGCTTTTAATTCTTTCATTTATGCTCGTGAGCTCCAAGTGTAGCCCTAGAAATCAGTAACGATATCCATGTGCAAAATAATACCCTGGAATACGATAGTTGGTTTTTTTAGTATAAAATTATTTTAGACATAAAATTTCCTATACCATCATATGTTAAAAACGAAATGCTGAAATTCCTTTATAATACAAAAGCAAGTCCCTAACTCTAAACCAATGAAAATCCGAATTAAAGAAATTGAAACGAAAGACTTATTTTCCTTGGAAGTCTGGGCCAAAAACGTGGGTGCGCATTCTACGCAGGAGCACATGCTAGGTGGGGGCGCAGGCTACACGGCCAGCAGCGTGGGTGCTGTGGGGGTCCCAGCACTCGGGAGCAAGGACGCGGGAGCGTGCGCGCGTACCTCTGCTCCTGCACGAGGCCCCTGTGACGTCAGCGGCCACGAGCCTGGGGAGGAGGGGTGTCCTCCTGCCAGGCAACTCACAACGCGAACCCGCGGGAAACCGAACTCGGGCCTGCGCTCAGGAACGTGTCCGCAGTGACGTCGGGCGGAGGCCGGAGCCCCGAAGCCCACCTCTGGGCTTCCACACCTGCCTGCTGCGTGACCCTGGCGACTCAGTGGCTCTGGTTCTCAATTTCCCCGTCTGTGTCCGTATCTACATCTCTTTCTAGTATCTGTACTCACACCCGTGCTCCATCTGTATCTCTGCTCACATCTCTTTCATCGTGTGTCTCTGTCGCTTTCCATATCCGTGTGAGGAAACCAAGTTCTCAGGGAGATTCGGCAGCCAGGCACAGGTCACCCGACTAGAACTGGGAGCTGGCACAGACTTTAAGTCTTTTGGCTTCAATCCCTGCCTGTGCCACTTCCCAAATGAATGGGATTAAAAAAGAAAAGAAAGAAAGAAAAGAAGAAATGTTGGGAGGGAGGGAGGGAGGGGAGAGAGACACACACACAAACGCACACCCAGAGAGAGAGAGAGGGAGAGAGAGAGAGAGGAAGAAAAGATTCTAATTTATTTTCTGTTCACAAGGTCCAGCGTCATCCCAGACCTCTGTCATCTCTGTTTTCATTAACTTCGTGTTTTTGGTGTGAGGGTGACAGGGACAGGGTCTTCAAAATGATTAGTCACCGTACAGTGACATGCCATCTTCCACAGTTCTTTGTTTTATATATCTTACTGCTTAGATTTCTTAGAATGGTTTCAAAATGCCAGATTTTTTAAAATTAGGAAATACAATATGATTACTTTGGGGGATTAGGTAATTTATATTGTTAACAACCACTTATAGGAGGATATTCTAGGACATTTGCTGTATTAATGCAGATGCAGACCAGCTATAATTTAGGAGACACTCATCCTTAAATTTCTTTTATCTTTCTCATCTCCATTTTTTCTTCATTCACAGCTTTTATAACAGGATATGGAGAAATAGGAGAAAAGTATAGTCAGAATGATGAAAACTTCTATCAGTTTTGCATCTGTTTGAAAGACAGCAAATACTTAAATTTTTAAATTATATATTTTAAGAAGTCAGATTGAAGATTGCTCTTTATTTTCTCAAAAATTTAAGAATTGAATTGCTATGAATAATTTGGCAGGATTTTTCTTTTTTCTTTTTTTTTTTATATAATGAATTTACCTGATTTAAACACAATATTCTCCTCTTCTGTTCACAAAAGCTGACATATCTGCTCTGTTTTACAAGAACCATTTTTAGGGCCAGGTTTCAAGCCCTCCCAAATCCGTTTTTCCAAACCTTACATTTACAGAAGGAAAGGAAGTGTACATGTTTAAATTTTAAAATTGGGAGATAATGTTCTAAAGAGTATATTTTAAGAATACCTTCTAGGCTGGAGGTTTGAAAAACATCAGCTGTTTCTCTCTGTGTGGGTTTTTGTCTTTTTTTTTTTTTTTTTTTAATGCCCGTCTTTGCAATCTATTTTTGTCTCCTGAATTTAGTACAGATTGCTTAAACAATCAAAAGCAAATATAAAATTTACCTGGAACCTGCTTTTGAACTCGCATTAAGTCGTGTTACGGTTTGTTTCCTGTCGTTGCTGGATGCGTCTCGTGCCCCTGGCTCCCAGCACGGGAGAGGAATGCTCCCCACGAGCGTTTCACTCTCTGTCTGCTGGCTGCCCCCCGAGACTGCCGCGCAGGGGGGTAACCGTGAACCCTTAGACCCTCTGTCTTGTTTTGAAGAAGTGAAAGTTTCCTTTTTCCGAAGTCCATTTCCCCCCTTAGAGACAGCAGCGTGAGGGGGTTTCCTGAGCAGAGGCGCTCCCCTGGGCTTTGTATCGTTTATCGAAAACCCCCGTTTCTTTGCTGCGGATGCTAATTTATTTGGCGATCAGGCGGTGCCCTGTAAACATAACTGAAGTTTGGAAGCTTGATGAACAGCTGCCGGGGAATGGCAGGCCTGCTTTCAAAGGCAGGAGGCTCCCGCGCGAACCTCCTCAGACCACGGGACGCGGTGGGCGCAGGGTGGTGGCCGCGCTTGGGGCCCCAGGACCAGCACGCCTGGCTGCCGAGCCCCGTCAGCCTGAGATGCCCCTCACTGGTGCCCTGCTCTGGGGCACTAGGAAAAACAAATCAATGGCAGCTGATCAAAGGTTCGGAAAATTCACTTTTCAGTTCCAGAGCCGTGGGGGCGGGGCGGGTCCGTGGTCTAGGCAGAGTCACGGGGACCTGGACCAACCCAGGTGTCGTGGTGGGAGGAAGGCAGGGCGTTTGTAAAGCCTGACAGGAGGGACAGGAGGGGCAGGAGGGCTGCAGCTCCACCGCCCCACGGGTCTGTCCCAGCTCTGCCCCTCCCTGGCCGGCACGCTGGATGCGGTCACCTACTCTCCCTTGGCCTCGGCGGGTGTCCTCGTCTGCAGCAAGGGACTGAGAATAAGTACCTCCCCAGCGCGGTGCTGCATGCCCGTGCCGTTAGCGTAGTAGTCTGTGGCAGTGGTTCAGGTCCGCTTCAGTCATGACCTCACCTGACGTGGGCAAGACTGTTCACTGCTCTGTGCCTCGGTTTACCCAGTCTGTAGATGAAAGGGCTGACCGCGGGCCTCTGGTGTTTTCTGCAGGGCTGGTACGGGGGACCCTGGGGGATTCGGACAGCTGATTGAGGCTTCGGATTCACCAAAGCTCTCAGTTTAGGCTTTTGGTCATCTCTCCAAATGGGGATACACTGTCACTGTGAAGGTGACAGGTCACTGCTCATCACGTGGTGTGCTGTGCGTCAGTGTGCAGTGATCCACCCGAAATTCCCTGCAAATACGGGGGCCGGCAGAAGTCATGCCCGGACCTGAGTTACGATTTTCTTACATCATAACCATCCAGGCTATGACTCTGTAATAAAAGACTCGGCATAGAGCACCAGCTCACGAGAAGGGGCGTCATGTGTGTGGCCATAAGCACGGAAGGTTATGGTTTTAGCAAAAAAAGTCATAATTCAGGTCGGGGCATTACTTCTGCCGGACGCTGTCTTCCTTACTGTAGCAATCCCGTCAGCCTGACTGTCGTCCCCTTGCACTGTTGGTGCCCTCTGGTCTCCCAGCTCTCCCGTTTACAGAGAGTGCAGGGCCCTCAGGCAGCGCCAGCCCCCGCAGAGCGCTCCTTCCGAGTGGTTTCCTGTCACTGCAGACGCTCAGGGACGCTGGAGAGCCACTTGCCCCGAAGTGCAGGACCCAGAACCGCAGGAGGCCACGCGGCACCGCGCAGGGGCAAGCCCGGGGCTGGGGAGGGGACAGCGGCAACCGGGCGAGACAGTGCCCCCAGCCACCTGTTGCTGTGGGTGCTGAGGAGACTCGGCCCTCGCAGCCCTGGAGCCCAGGTGGGAAAGGAAGCCGGGCAAGTGGGGGGACGAGGCTGCCACAGTGTCCCGTCGCCGGTGGGGGGTGGGGGAGAGGGCCCAAAGGCTGGGGCGGTGACGAGGGCCCCGGCAACGAGTCTGGCTCGGAATTTTCGCCTCACTTCCTGGCGGTGCAGAACTTCAACACCACCCCAATAATTAAGAGAAAGAAAAAAGAAAGGAAGGCGGGGCCGGCGGGCTCAGTCCTCAGCGTCCGGACCCTGACTTGGGGCGGGGGTGGCGCGCTCTCCCCGGCGACGTGCACAGACTCGGGGTCCCGGCGCCGCCGCCCGGAGCCATCTGGGTTTGGGGGCCCCTTTAGGAGGCTCGGTCCCGTGCGCAGCGGGAGCAGTGCCGCCCCCAGAGAGGCCCGGTGCCCTGGAGGGGAGGGAGTCCCCTTCCCTGCGGTTTGGGGGTGACATCCGAGGGGCGGCTCCAGCCCCCGTTTGGAATCCCCCCGACTGCGTAACTTCCCGGCGGCGACTTGGCTGCTCGTCCTAAAGAGCGTCCTGGGCTGGACGGCTCCGGGGCCCTTGGCCACCGCGGCTCCTGCCGTCCGTCCCGGGGCTGCGGGAGGTCGGCGCCGGGGGCCCTGCCACCCCCACCCGCGGACCCGGAAGCGCGGCCTGGCGGGGGGCGGCGGCGCCCAGGAGTCCCCAGGACCCCGCTTCTGGCTTCTACGCTCCCCTGCGTTCAGCTGAACTCCATCGAGGTTTCCCTCCCGTTGCCTTTCGGAACCTGCGCTGCCGCCTCTTGCGCCCCCAGTGTCCCCAGAATCTCGGGCGCCAGGCCAGGCGCAGGCGAGTGCTTGCGGCTGGGGACGCGGCTGGGGACGCGGTTGGGGACGTGGCGGTCCGGGAGCCGGAGGGACTGAGGCCCAGAGGAGCGGTATCCAGACGGAGGCCCGCCAGTGCCTCTGCCTCAGTTTACCTCCCGGGCTATCGCTTGTGGCAGCTTCCTAGTCTTCCAGGTGCTCGGCACCAGGGCCAGATTCCATCTAGGGGTGACGTGATTTAAGATCTCCTTGTGTGTCTAACTCTGGGGCACGCGGGTGGGGAGGGGGACAAGTTCTTGCCCCTGGCCTGCCTCACCCCCCAGGCGCCACTTGGAGAGAAAAGTCAGCGTCTTGGGCCCCCTGGGACATCACCCCACACCTGGACGGTCTTGGTAGGTTTGTTTTTGTAACATGGGACAGAGGTAGGTAGGTACGTAGGTACATAGGTACGTAGGTACGTAGGTAGATGATAGGTAATAGATAGATGATAGATGTCCAGCCCTACAACCCCTTTGTGCCACCATATTTTCCTGAGTTCCAGGGTGGGGGCAGCCCCCTGTGATTCCGGCGACCAGCCCTTTCCACTGGGCCCACCATCCCCACTGGCCCCCAAGACCAGGCATCATAGCCAAGCAGACAGTGGGCCCTTAGGATCCTTCTAGAAGCAACGGTGTCTCCTCTAGTTCAGCCCCCACTACTCTCACCACTAATCTGCCCACAGGAGCTCCCCTGAACCCCCTCCCTCGCCCCCCAACCCCCGCAGTAGCTGGAAGCTGACCTTCCCCAGGTCAAAAGTCCTGGACTGATACTCTCTCGCTGCCCTGGGACATTTTAGGCAAATTCCTTACTTGTCCCACTTTCCTTTTCTGTGGAATTGAACGAAGCGCTGATACACACTTGCCTTGGCTGTGGGAGGGTGCCAGGCTGTCACGTACTTGTAAGCACTTAAAAACCCCTGAAAATCACCCGATTTTAGGTGATCTGGATGGGGGCCGCTATGATGGGGAGAAGTGCCCATAAACGTGGGATGGAGGGATCTCACCGACTGGCCCAAATCTGATTAAAAGTGCAAAGCCAAGGCCTGTGGTGCGGAGCAGAGGGGATGTGTGCCGCAAGCTCTGTTCTCGAAGGGGCGTTAACTCTGGTCTGTTCTCTGCAGAAGCTGCTTTCCGCGAGCAGTCCGAGGCCTCGGGCCCCTTGCTGGGCCCTTTCGCTGAGCAGAGGCACTTCCCCAGGCCCTAGGTCCCCAGCGGGGCATTGTGGGCGGCGGGCCACCTGCTGCTATTGGCCAGCTCAGTCACCTCGAGCAGGTGAGCGCTCCCCTTTGGTCTCCAAAGGGGGGTTGATGGCCCCTGTGTCATCAGACTCAAGAATGTGGGCGCTCTGCCACTTTGCCCAGCGCGGGGCCACAGGTGTGGCCGCGTGGGTGATCTCCTTGAAGGTAGGCTCTGCTCTGTTCCTGTGAACTGGGGACGGGAGAGAAACTGAGGCAGAGGCTGGTGGGGAGGCTGGGATCCCACCCAGGCCATCAGGACCCAGAGCCCTCACCTGGAAGCCCTGGGGGCCAGCACCCAGCCAGCGCCAGTCGGAGGCGGCCAGTGTCCCTCCCCTGCTTTCTCCCCGTCATTTAACTTGGAGGTTGGTGGGGGGCGCTGGGGGGTCCTCACCAGAAGCGGTTTTATTAGAGCTGAAATCTTCCAGGTTTGCATTTGCTACTTTAAAACTCTTTGGGGGTAATGAATATGGATGGCCGGGAGTCTCCCATGAATATGGAGGAGCGGGTGGGGGCGGGCGGCTGGCTGTGTGACAGTAACCGCAGGTAACCTCTCCTCCCGGCTGCCTGCGACACTATTATCCCAGCAGGGTCAGCCCCCGCCGCCTCTTTGCAAAACACGATTAGTCACTTCCTGCCACATGTGCTTGGCCCCGGACCTTAGTGGCCATCCTATGTAATTATTAGAAGAATCTCCTAATTTTATTTGAAATTCTAAGCTGCCACTCAGGTCAAAGTGCCGTGACACAGCGTTGCCTTTGAGTTTTCTTTCGTTCGCCTCCTCCGGGCTCCTAAGCGTTTAGACTCAAAGCTGCGTCCGCCACCCCCGGTCCGTTTCTCCTTGTCACCGTTACCTTGTTGGGGACGCGGTGCCAGGCGTGGCCTCCTGCATGGCCGCAAGGGAGGGCGGGGCCGGGGGTCCAAGGAACTCTCTCTTTGCACTTGCTCTTCCCTCTCTCCGGAATGTTCTACCTTCCTGCTCACCCACTTGGTGAGCACTGGCTGTTGAACCTGGCAGACTCACCTCACACCTTCCTCATGGCAGCCATCCCTGACCTTCAGGTATTGGCTGTGCCCTCTGTCCCCGACTCGTACCTCTCTCTGTCCTGTCACTTCCTGCCTTTTGCTGCCACCATGGTTTGATGTTGCTGTTAAATACTGCGTGGGGCTTTGCTTTGTCACAGGGAGTCTGTCTCCCCTGCCCATGAGCTTTGCCAGCGGACCCCTGTTCAATACGGCTGAACCTTCAGCCCATGGTCGTTCACAGAGTAGGTGGCCTCCCTGTTTGGGGGAAGAAGGGAGGGAGTGAAGGAGGGAAGGAGAGAGAGGAGGGAGGCCTTTCTGTGTTTTGTCACCTGAGTGTTAGAAATAACAGGAGGCCTAATTTCAGAGGAGGGAGAGATGATGTGGGCTGGACGGAGAAAGGTCCTGAGCTGGACTTTGATGGTCAGACGGGCAACGCGAATTCCAAACGACCAGTGGAACTGGAGACGTCCCTGTTTTGTTTTCCATGAAAAGACATCTGCGTGTTTTTCCGTTTTGTGCCCACCCTGATATAAGCAGCAATTGTTAAAAAAATAAAATGGAAATGACTGTAGTTCACAAACAATACCCACGTATTTACTTTTTAAGCAACCACTTCTAGAAACAATGGCTCTTTGTTTTCAAAAATCATATATTGCTAATATCAAATAGCATTTTGAAAGGAGTCTTCAATATCATGTCAAAAATTAAAGTATTGCTGTAGATCAGAAACTGGAAAAGAATTCTTTTATATTCTTTTGGAGCCACATTATGCTGTAACCATTTGAGAAGATAGCATATAAGTTAAATTTTCTTTCATACTGACATGTGACATTGCGAAACTCAAATGCATTGTTTTTTGACAAGATTTGAGGACTAGTATTTAGAAAAGCACTTGGTATGGGAGATCGCTGAATTAATACTGCTGAAATAGAGGTTATAAAGATTGATAAGGAAGGTTCATTCACTAAAAAATATGATGGCAGATGGAATAACGGCGCATTCATCATCTGTCAAAGGCATTTATTAAGCGCCCACAGGTAGTTGGCAGCCTGTGGCATGCGGCACGAAGTTAGACAGACGCGGTCCCTATTCATCCGAGAGCTTGTCACTGTGTGCCTCCTTTGTTGGGAGCACAACTTCTCCACTTGTCATTGGTGCCTGAAAGACACTCCCTGTCATTACTTATGCTGTCTGGGTTTCTGATCTTCCAGCGGTGGGGTGGGCAGGTCTTTTTGCTGTTTCTTTTCAGTGTATGATACAAAGTGGTATTTGGTCCTCCGAGACGTTGTCTCCGGGTGGGTGAGCTCGCGGGGGATGGGGGGGTGGGGGGATGATTCTTACTGTTGCTCACAGCATCCCCGGAGAGACGGGTGGCTCCGTGTGGGAGGTCACTGGGCCACTACTGCAAGCACCCACAGGTTGTGACCCTTATTCTCATATACTCTGAGCAGAATCCACACGGTCACACAAGGTCCATGGGGGATCTTATCAAGTGTTTGTAAAGTCCCCTCCTGACGTGTTTTCTCCTGGACACACGGACACATTGCTACCTGCTTGACTGCCTGTTTGTACAACATGAAACGCTGCTACTCTAGTAACTGAAAGTTGGCTCCAGGCAAGTTGCAGTGGAGGGTGGGAAAAGGTCCCCCGACATCCTTTCATGAAGCGTGGTATTGGTTGGCATTCGGTGGCCCTGGGACCTGACCGGGTGGGAACGGGGAGTTCCAGTTCACAGCCAGTGGCAGAAAACAAATGCAGCCAGCTCATGATTTTTAAAACCAGAATGACTGGGGGAAGATGAAGTATATGTTTAGGTTTCATTTCATGTAATACTCTTGAGTTTTATAGAAGATTTTGATACAAAAAGTCAGTTTATAGAGCATTTGTATTTTTGGAAACTGTTGTCGATGACACGGTCATCATTTTACCCACATGTCTCACGTGAAGAGCTGAATTCTATGTACCCCCGGTTGTCTTCGAGATAGCATTTGTTCTTCTAGATCAAGCGTGTCCAGCCCCCGGCCCGCGGGCTGCATGCGGCCCAGGACGGCTTGGAATGCGGCCCAACACAAATTCGTAAACTTTCTTAAAACATTACAAAAATTATGCACGGACTTATTTTTTTTATTTTTTTATTTTTGGCTCATCAGCTGTCGTTAGTGTATCTTATGTGTGGCCCAAGACAATTCTTCTTCTACTTCTACTGTGGCCCAGGGAAGTCAAAAGATTGGACTGTTGTAGATGGACTTGTAGGCTTACTGGTGAAGCAAGGGGCATTAGTAAGAGAGCAGGTGTCCTTTTTCACCTTGGCCAGTAGGAAGCTCAGAAATGCATGTTATCACTGAAGAAGGGAGCTTTCTGGCATATCACTTGTTCCTAAAAGCAGAATCTTTATGCTCTCTCATTTAATTTATTGTGTCCTGTTCCATCTGTTTATTTTTCTTACTAACAGCTTCAAATCCTTTTGAAAATTAAATATAGATGTATTTTATATATCAGTGTTAACCAGTGTTCTGCCACTGGTTATGCATACATGAGTGTTACACACACATGCATATATACACACACACACGTACATAATGCACATATGTACATATATACGTATATATTCCTATGTACACACAAATCATAAGTCACTCAACAGCGTTTGCTGTTTGCTGAGTGTAGGCTAGTGGCCGGGCATTCTTGGGTGCACGGGAGTGGGGGGCGGACCTGAGCGCACACCAGGTAGCCTGTGCCTAGCAGGCGGCTAACTTACCTCCCGGAGGAGCCACACCCGGTTACACCATGGGGTACGCTAATGCGAGCGCGCTTTTGACAGAGAAGGAAGCTTGGAGTTACTGGGTCTTAGACTCTGCCCTGTCCTTCCTCTTCGACATCGAACCTGCCACCCACCTCTGTCCTGCCTTCACCCCTCTGCGTGTCCACGGCCATCGCCATTAACGGGCACCGCAGCCACGTCACCAGCTCTCCTTCCGGACTTGTCTGGTGGTTCTTCCTGCGACTTGGTTTCCTGCGGCTTCCCACTGTGGACGCCATGCGTGACAATAACGGTGGTGGCTAATCGTCTGGGGGCCTACCTGCGTCCTCGCGCTGCAGGGACTGGCTCATTGAGCCCCCTCCGGGCTGTCAGGTCGCTGCGGGAATCCCATGGCTGTCCGGAAACAATCCAGCCGGCCGAGTTGCTCTTTCTCCTATTGCCTGGCCGGATACTTTCCGGACAGCCCGCCCGGTTCCCACGTTACGAGTGGAGAGAAGATGCTGAAACCACTGGCTCCTCCGGCCACTCGAACTCCAAGCTGGGGCTCTCTGTGCTCCCGACGTCCGACCCAGAGCTCCTGCGGGTCCAGCGACGCGGCTTTGGTCCCGGCCCCTCGCCCTGGTTCTGAGCTCGTTCTGCGCCTGCGCCGGGCTTTCCCAAAGGGCGATGGTCCCTCCGGGCTGCTCTGTGGGGTGCCTCCTTCCGGCCACTCCGGGTGGATCTCAGTGCTGGCGGACAGGGCAGGAGGCTGCCAGCAGGGCCGGGGGAGGGGTCCGCCACGTAGCCCCCCGGGGGTGATGGCCAGACTCGGCCCCGCGTCCTACCTTCCCGTTCTGGGTGCCAGACGTCTGCGGGGGCAGAGGCGTCCTGGGGCCGGCTCGGAGGCGGCGGCGGCAGGAGCTGGGCGGTGCTGCAGGGCAGCAGGGACTGGGGGCCTCCCACTAGAGCCGCCACTTCCCCGGCTGCTTCCGGTGCGGACGCGGCCCCGCCCACACGCGCTCGCCCCGCCCACACGTGCTCGCCTCGCCCACACGCGCTCGACCCGCCCCGCGCTAGGTGAGAACCAGCCTGGCGGTTGGTTCTTGGGGGTTAGAGGCGGCAAGCAGCAGAAAGCGGCTGAAGCTGCTCTGAGAGTGCTGGGTCCTGGGGATCACTCATCCGGACTGTCATGTCCTTAAACGTGGTGGCAGGCCTAATGCCACCTCCTTCCCACAGCTGCCAGCATCACCTCCAGCCCAGAGAAGGTGTTTAAAGGCACGGGCACCATTACGGACGCTTGGGGACCCCCCGTGAATAAAGGAATCAGAACTTACACGTTCCTCGAGGAGGAGGAGACAGTACACGACAAATGTAATAAATGTGGAATTTTGTCACAGCTTAAAAGCAGTCAGAGCAGGGTGAGGCGGGTGGAGTGTGCTTGGGGACTGGGGACTGGGGAGGGACAGACTGCAGTATTCCAGAAGGGCGAGAGAGCAGGCCTTGTTGCAAGTAAGAATATACAGCGCTATGGACAGGAACCAAGAGGTTTGGGGGGAGGAACATTCTAGAAGGAGCAACCAAAGCGTAGGCCTGAGTCGGGAGTGTGCCCGGGGTGGCCGGAGCCCGCGTGCACCCTTTTCTTGTGTGGAGAAGGAGAACGATTCTCCTGGTGGGCACTTAGCTCCGCACCGCCTCACCCTGCCGCGCTGAGAGGTCAGTCCTAAGGCAGACGCTTCCATGTTAACATGAACGCGGCCGTTTTTTGGAGCGGGTGGCCCATCGGGGTTCTGGCTGTGTGTGTTCTGAGGGATGCTTTTTTGTTTTCTGAAAAAGCCTAGCTTGGGGACCTGCTCCTGTTTGTAGATAAATTTCAAAGCCATCGTCTTCCAGATGCTGTGTCTCCACAGCGCATTTTGGATGCCTGACATTTAAAATCCTGGAAACGAAACCTCCAGTGCCTTGTATCTCTTTGGAAATGATGAATTTCAAATGAACTCCAGTTAATGTAGTGCGTGTGAAGGGCGCCAGACAAACCGTGTTCAAAACTGTAGACTCTCGACAAAACAGGTCCAGCAGGGCCGAGCTCAGCAGATGGCACTGCCCGCCCAGCCTCCCAGCAGACCCGGAGGTTGCCTCTTAGCATGAGCAGGTGATTTCTGTTTGCGTCCCCTTCACTCGCTGGCCCCTGGGTGACCATGCCATTTCCAGCAAATTGTCTGACCTCATGCGAGTTAGTAATGGGATAACTCATCAGGTTTCTGTTGTAATTGGGATGCTTGCGTCAGGTCGATGCGCCCAGGGACACTTAGAGGCTCTGACCTGGACTTGTATATCTCATGGGGATCTGCTTTCTGTTGGGCCACGTAAGCGTGGCTCTTGAACACACGTTAGCTGTAGACCACTGCCTCTCAACAGGGCTGTTGTTCAATACTGCTCTCAACTATTGACATTTGGGGCCGGACAGTTCTTGGCTTGGAGAGGGGGCTGTCCTGTGATTTGTAGGGTAGTAGCCACATCTCTGGCCTTTGCCCACAGGATGCTATTAGCACCTCCTCCCGTTGTGACAACCAAAATGTCTCCAGGCATTTCCAGATGTTCCCTGGGTGGCACCATGGCTGCACTATCTGGGTGACAGTGTTCAGCTTGTATTTAGGAAGTGGTTTCACAGAGTACGTTAGATAAAATAGCCCACGAGTTGGACAGGGATCACACCTTATAACAATGAAGACAGCAATATACACGTCTTTTCTTCTTATTATAGAATTCATATATATTCATTTTAGAAAACTTGGGAGCAAAACAAAACTACAAAATTAAACTGAATTTCATCTGTGTTCTCACCAGCCATCAGCAAACTGCTATTAATACATCTAGTCTTTTTTATGCATACACCCATGTGAGTATCAAGATATACTTTTGTTACAAAAATAAGATCATACTTTTTGTACTGTATCCTGATCTATTTCTTCTCTGTGTGTATCACGGACGTGTCTCGTGCTATTGAATATTAGCCTCCGGGGTCACGTCATGGAGATGGACCAGTCCCCTGTCACTGGCATCGAGGCGGTTCCCAGTTTTTCTCTGTAAACACTGCATTTGTTATTCCCTTTTCGTACTTAGACACACTGAAACAGGCTGGGAAATAGGACGTGGGGCTTGATCAGGTGTGAGGGGGGTGAGTGGGAGCGAGTGACATCAGGTGTTCACGCTGTAGTCATCTGGGTGGGCGGAGATGGCCTGGTGACTGAGGTGGGCAGATGATGCGTTTTGGGGCGAGCCCGACCACTTGTAACACTGAGCTGTCGGGCAATTGGAGATGTCCGATGGCCAGTTAGAAACGAGGGTCCCAACTTGAGAGCGCCATTGGGCGTGACATTCCACAAGGGGAAGTTGTTGGAGCCTTTAGTGTAGCGATGTCCAACAGAAGTCTGATGCAAGAAGCCACATGTGTCATTTTAAAATTTCTAGTAGCCATTGTGAAAAGATAAGTTAAAAGAACAGGTAAAATGATTTTAGTAATGTATTATATTTAATTCAATATATTCAGACTGTTACTTCACTGCATGACACTCGCCACATTTCAGGTGCTTGGTGACTGTCGCTACCCTATTGGACAAGGCCACTTTGGGACATCACATCATGGCAGTGTCCGCCAGAGGATATTCAGCAAAGTGTCGAGAAATTTGGGTGGTCACACTGGAGCTAGTGCTCCTGGAATTTAGCGGGTAAAGCCCAGAGATGTGGCAGAGCATCCCACAGTGCACGGGAGAGCTCTCCAAGCGAAGAACGATCCGGCCTAGACTGCCCAAGGAACTGCTCTGTGGCCTCTGTACCCGCGTGCTCAAGGGGCCATGTGTTCGTATCTGTCACACCTATACAAGGAACCCCACAAAGATTGTCTCATGGAATCCTCGGAGCAACCCTTCGGGGTAAGTATCATAATCCCCGTATTACTGATGAATTAACTGAGGTCTGGAGATGTTAGGTGCATTTGTCCAAGGTCATGGAGCTTGCATTCAAACTCAGGCCAGCTGACTCAAAAGTAGGGAGAGATCGAGGCTCCGTGGAAGTCAGCGTGGGCGTTACCTCCAATAGCCCACGTTATCCAAAATATTTGGTTAAGTTCAATGTTCCATCTTTCAGTTGTTGGTGAATACACAGAGCATATTGTAGTTCTAATTTCTCTTTTTGAAATTTTTAAAGATTATGCTTGTTTGCTTGGTGACATTGTTGTAGTCCATGGGAAGTCCATCTAATCTCAAATGCCAAGCACTCTGAATTCCAGGCATTTCCATCTGTTCCATGGGCCCAGATCATGCCTCCCTCACGGCACTGATGGGGGGACGGAGCGCACGGAGTGTTTGAAAGCTGCGAAGCGCCTCTTTACTAGCTGCCTCGTGAATCCCAGCCAGAGCTGTGTGAGCAAGTCCTGGGTCATCCACGAAGGGGTGGCTCTGATGGCAGCTTGGGCAGGGCCGGGAGAAGGCGCCCACCTTGTCTTCCTGGGAGCTTGCAATCACGGGGGCAAGGTGCTGGTGAACAGAATTCTCTTTCTGGACAATTGCGAAGAAGTGTAATTGCCGGAACTCTCCCGTAGGCCTGGACAAATTGTAGGGACTGTGTGCTTTCTGAGGCAGAATACAGCCCAGGAGAGATGGCATCCAACATAGCACCACAAAAAAATAAAAAATAGAAAACAGAAAACCTCCGAGCAAGGGCATTTGCAGTGTACAAGTGGAATGCTAATTGAAATCTGACTGCCAACAGGAGCTTTGGAAGGAGCCCAATCAGGATTAGACTAATTAAGACATCTTTAAAGTGGTGCAGGTTGGACTATCTTAAAGAATTGGACCGAATGAAAACTGTATGCTGAGGAATGCGGCTCTGGAGGCTTGAAGACGCAAAACAAACGCACATGAAAATAATCGTGGTGAAGTCGGAGGCGGGAAGAAGAGGCGTTCGCTCTGCGACTCCAGCAAGTCAGGCCTACCGTCCTGGCAGCTCCGTACGCTGCCACGTCTCTGACTTTGGCCACTGGGTTTCGTCGTTGGACAGAGATGTCATTCAAAGCACCTTAAAAATAAACTGGTTTTCTTACGCAGGCTATGCTGGATGATTTTTAGGGAACACTTTTCCCAGATTGGCATCACTATATGAACGCCCAAAATATTTAAACAGAGCCCATTTTTAACACACACCGTTGTATAATTTTAAACATGTTTTAACGCGTCTTATCTCTGGGCTTCGCTTCCTTTGTTTCCAACCGAGCCAATGAAAAAGTCTTTATTTTAATGTGTTGCTAAATAAAGTAGTAGTTCTACAGAAAGCACAGATAAGACGCCTAATTTTTAAGGTTGTGCTAAGTACTGAGCTAACCTGACAGCCTATATTTAGTATAATGATTTATTTGCTCTTCCGGAAAGCTAACAATTTGCTGTAAAATTTTGGATACAAAAGATCAGGTTATACCAAGTACAAAATATAATCAATAGTGTTCCTCAGTACATCAGAAGATCCCAGTCCTACCGAAAAATATTTTGACAAGACTTAAAACAGTGAAAACTTAATTGTATTTGCTTGTTATTGGAAACAGTAGTATCTGAGCCGAATGCATCGCAATAAATATTTCGGTGATTAGGAAACTTGTTAGAGTCCAACAGCAAGTTTGCTCAAGCCTGAAATTATTTTTCATAATCTGTAAATAATGTTGACATTACTTTGGCATTATAATAAATATTAAGGCTATTTGGATGTGGACGTGCTAGTTTCGATGCCTCCCTAACAAAACAAACTTATTTATATTATTGGCACGTTGGATAAAGAAACACCACAGCGTTCTGCATTTGGAAGGCGGGCCGACAAATTTCATATTATCATTACATTCGTTTTGGGGTTCAAGAGCCATACAATTAATACACTAATAAACTCTTCTGTGAGCTGGTTTTCGAAGCAGGTTGCCACACGCTTTTTTTCAATGGCATAATCACTGAAGGCTTGTTCGCGAGAAATAGCGACTGATAACAGAACAGTTAACCGAATGGTTTAACCAACCTCATTAACAACGGGGCATGCAACCTTAGAACGTGGGGAGAAATAAACAAGGGAGAAAATTGCAGTTTTCTGAGTAATTTTTGCAAGCAAACGGATTGTGATTTGTGGGAAAGATATGGGAAGAGAAATCTAGATGCGGGTGGTGACAGGCAAGGATGTTTGTGTGCAGGTGGCCATGCTGTTTTCTCTGCTAACTCGGACGAGGAAGGAGGGGGGCACGGAGAACAGAATGGAAAGGTTCCCTCAGAAGCCGGGTTTTTAATGTGAGGGGCCCTGTGCCGGCCCTCCTGCACCCCCAGCCCCGTCTTCCCCTAAGCTGGTTACACTGTCCTCCCTTGTTTTGCAAAGCCCTGTGAGTTGTGACCGTCACGGGTCCTGTGTTCGGAGAAGAGCTGAAATCCCAGCGCTGCTTCTCAGCTCCGCCTCCAGCTCTGGGCCGTCATCCCCTTTCCTGAAAACACGGGCAGGTGGCTTGGGTCTAAGATTCGGGGTCCGCCACGTTCCTTGTTTCTTCTTTGACCACCTCAGCGTCGGAGCGCACACTCCGACCACACGAGCAGATGAGCGGGACGGGATTCCTTCTCTGACGCGGAGACGGAGAAGCCAACGCTCGTTTCCGAGTGAACGTGCTCAACGTCGAGAGGCCCCCACTTGGTGTCACCTCGCGGGACGTCAGGAGAGCGTTCCGCAGGGGGCGCCCCACCCATCAGGCTGTTGTGAAAATAAAGTGGGGGTGCAAGTGTTTGGAAAACCGGAGCGATGTGCAGATGTGGGCGCGATGATCACCGGCACTGCTTACCGGTGTCACCTGACAGTCGGACCGCTGGCGCCTGGGGGGCGCGCTCGTCCCTCCGTGACCGGCCTGGCGCCCAGACCGCTGTTGCGTACTTGGCGGCCCGTGAGCCGCTTCCTCACCCCCGGCCTGAGCGCCAACG
>PVJL010009913.1:52500-53541 GCA_004026885.1 Lyroderma lyra | reverse complement strand
TGGGACGGCTTTGGGACCCACCGTGGCTGTGACACACACTGGGACGGCTTTGGGACCCACCGTGGCTGTGACACACGCGAGGAGGTCTTTCCAGCCGGGTCGGCCCCTCGCCTCCTTCAGTCTCACTTTACGACACTAGTTAAACAACCGGAATGTGCCATCAGCTCCCGGGGGGCGGGCGGGGGGCAAATTTGGCCAAAGCAGAAAGTACAGAAGGGGAGCGGTTGGAAGGACAGAGGACGACAATAAAAGCAACACCAACGACATCGAGTATTAGTGAGCGCTCATTATGGCTCAGCCCTGGGTGAGGCGTCTCACGTCGCTAATTCTCACGACGGTTGTGCGTGTCATCAGCCCTAGTTTGCGGATGAGCACGCATAGTGTGGAGCGTCTGCAGGGGAGTGGGGAGCACTCTTCTAGAAAGAGGAAACAGGAAGTGAAGTTTGAGCCAAGAAGGGAGCCCCGTGACTATGTGAGAGAACATTCCGTGGGGACACGGCGTGCAGAGCACTCAGGGCGCCTCCCGCACAGCCGAGGGGACACGGCGTGCAGAGCGCTCAGGGCGCCTCCCGCACAGCAGAGGCCAGTGTGTCTGCCACGTTGTGGGCCAGGAGAGTTGTTCTGGGGACTCCTGGGCAGGGTAGGCTGTTTAGCAGCAACCCTGTGCCCCACCCACCAGCTGCCAACAACACCCGCCCCCATAGGGGACAACTCAGAGTGGCTCTTGACATTGCCAAACGTCCCCAGGGCACACGATCAGACCGGTTCTAATAAAAAGTAGCACGGAGCCAAGGAGAGCCAAGAGGAGCCCTTGGACCTCTGGGTCCGGAAGAACGCGGTCTTTGGATGGACAGCCCACCCTGGCCTTCCTACCCTGGCTGGTGTATCCCACAACAGCCAGCGGGCCCGGACAGGCGGGCAGGCAGGAGAACGTGACCCACTGTCATGAAAATGACAGCGTTCACGGCACCGCATCGCTGACCTGCACGCGACTGAGAGGGAGAATTTAAAAGTTCTCATCACGAGGGAAATAGATATATA
>PVJL010009913.1:0-47500 GCA_004026885.1 Lyroderma lyra | reverse complement strand
TTTTATATACAGATCCCAAGCTGATTGAAACATTGTTAGTGAGATCGCTGAGCTGGCTTTGATGCACTTAAGTTTCTTGAAATCAGGCTCAAAAGATGCAAGATGCAGTCTTAAATCCGGACTTGCGTTAAGCTCGTTGCGGTGCTTAGTTTTCATGAAGGTGTAAGAAGGAAAAGCTCTCTCCACTGGTTCAGTATCAGTAAAAGGCAAGAGGTATCTGAGCACCTTCTCACTGAGCTGTTCGTATTCCTCACTGACACCTACCCAGAAGGTAATAAGATGCTTTCTTTTAAAATCAGAATTTAAAGGAGAATCGGTTGAAAGTTTGATTAACTGCTTTTTTTCCATTGATTAGTGAACTGATTTAGCTTCTTTGAAGAATTCTTCATTGAAGGAATCTGCAGTACAGTTGTTTTCTTTTCCATGTGGAGGGAAGTACTTATAAAAGGACACTTTAAGATCTCCAAGATGACTTAAAATATTCCTTCTCAGAAAATAAGTTGTGCAGAGTTTCAAAAACTTCAGGCTGACCTCTTTCAATACACGCCTTCCAAAAGTTCAGTTTTTTAATCATTGACTCAATTTTGTCAGTTACTTTAATCTAGTGATTGAGCTGTTTTCAAGTCCCAAGTTGAGTTTGTTTATTTCTAGAAAAATATCTAATAAATATGTGAGAATTTGAAACTAATCAATGTCCTGATACTTTGGAGCAAGAGGGAAATGATGGTCTTCAAAAAATCCCTGGACTTCACGTCTAAGTTCACACATCCATGTAAGTACTTGGCCACGAGACAGCCGCCTTACCTCCACCTGCAGAAGTAATGTGCTGTGAATGCTGTTCACTTCTTCACACGGCGCTTTAAACAACCTGGAGTTTCGTGGTTGTGACTTAATAAAAATTACAACTTTTACAGCCTCATCAAGAGCATCTTTCAGTTTGCTAGGAAGAGCGTTAGACGCAAGACTTTGTCTATGAATGCAGCAGTGGCTCCATGGTACATGGGGACCTACTTCTTTAATTTGACCCCATAGGCCTATGAAACAACCTGACATAGGCTTGCCTCCATCAGTGCATACACCGCAACCATTCGACCAACTAATGTCCTTTTTAGTGAAATAACCACTGATTGCATTAAAAATATCTTCACCCTCTGTCAATGGGTAATAAAGCAACAGGTTTTCCTCAATTTCATTTCCTACCAAGTACCTCGTGATGACGAGCAAAATACATAAATCAGCAACATCTACACTTTCATTGACCTGGATGGGAAATAATTTACTTTTTCTGATTCTATCTACTACGACAGCTTCAACATCATCAGACATTTCCTGAATTCATTGAGACATTGTATTGTTTGAAAAAGAAATAGCATTGAATTACAAATGTTCTTCTCCAAACATACAGAAACCAGTGTCTTTAATACAAGGAGAAATGAAGTCTTCAGCTGTGGTGTGGTTTTCACCACATTTAGCTGTGCGATAAGCTAGACGGTATGAAGCCTCAGCTGCATTCTCATTGTCTTTCTTTCCTGACATCACGTATGAAGTAACAGTTGGATGCTTTTCTAAATGCCAAAAATAATATATTTATTTGTTTTTATACTTAGGATGTTTTATTTCTAAATGTCACTTGAGTAGAGAGGGTTCCATGCAGCTGTTGGATAATATTTCCCCACACACAACGCCCAGAGGCTTAGGACAGTCGTCATCCCCTACACATGAAAACCCACATTTAATGGACTCTTCAGAGCATTTCCTTTGCTTCTGTGCAGTGTCTGAGGCCGCACCCATTTACTGTCTCCCGGAGTGGGGGTGCTCATAGCTGCAGACACGTGTTGAGAAGTACTTGGCGACGGGTTATAATCCACATCATTTTGGTTTTTTCACCATTCCTGTTTTCAACCACTGATCCATAACGGACACGCTTAAAAATCACTGACAGTAATGAAACTATGTTAAACATTAAATTTAAAAAAAACTTGAAAAGAATCATGATTAAAGACAGCGCACAACTTTTATTCAGTCAATAACTAAACTGACCAAACAATCTGGCTATGGATGTGTGTATATGTTTGGGGAAGTGCTAGAAATGTCACAAATGGACTGTTCTGAAACTGTGTGTAATGACGGGTAGAGGAGCCGTTTGGGGGAGGGGGTCATAGCCACGCCCTCACCCATCACCATTCGCTCATGGGACCTAATTTTGTAGTGTCTCCATGAGCGGTGATTCAAGCTTAACAATTTATTGTTCCATAACGAATGTCTGGCATTTTTTACTTTACTTGTCTTTTAATCATTACTGATTATTTTTGCATACCCTTGAACGGCCCAGCACGTACCCCAAGGGGTACGCATACCACCACTTGGGAACCGATGTACTTACTAGAGCGATTCTACCTATATGGCCTCTTTCCACACAAAACTCACGTAAAGTGAAGTCACCAAAAGAGCCTGACTTTAGAAACCCGGGCCACCTACCAACTCTGAGCACTTCCTTGCTGTGTAAATCTCCTCCATCAGAAGCACCAGGGTCCTGCAGCTGCTATGCCCTGGAACAGTGGGCACCAAGGGGCCCTGAGTGGGCTGCCACAGTGTCTGCTACCGACAGTGACAATAGCAACGACAAGCTCTGTTCACGCAACACTGACCATGTCCCAGGCCCTGTGAAAGGCCTCGGCAGGACTTCCCTCCCCGATACATTGCCCAGCGTTGCCCACGGCCAGCAAGCCAGACTCAAGAGTGAGGACTTAACCCCACGAGCACCTCTGGCCACAGTCACAGCACAGTGGCACCCTGTGGCTCTGCGGAGGTGTGAGCGGGTTCAGCGGCGGGCAGGGCCCACCAAGGCGGACCTGCTGGGCTCGGATGTCAGCCGTGTGACCCATGTCTTAAGGGCACGTAGGACTGTGAAGGCCACCGCACCTGAGCCTAGGGTCTCTTGTCCATGTTACCAATGTTACCCCGAGTCCATCGAAGACAGAGACTTCCCCCAAAGTCCCCAGGGAGGTAGAAGCAACAGAGGTCGGGGGGCAGGCAGCTCCTGCGTTCCTGGCCGATAAAACGAGCCCGGCACTGGAAGAGTTAACCCCAAAGTGCCGCCATGATGAATGGCTGTAATACTGTCCACGTAATGGGTTTCCTATTTAAATTGTGTGAGGATTTAATCAGTCGGGCGCAGCTGTGCAAGATGCACCATAAACTATGTTGAAAAATATGTAGACATATACATTTATCTGCTACAAATTAAGCTCACTTAGAGGTGGTCTTAATGGCCCATGTAGCCATCATTACAAGCATAAATTCCAAACTGTCTGTTTCCAGTGAATTTGCTTTGAGAAAAAAAATTAACGCTCATCCTTAGCAGCGCACGGGAATAAATGAAAGGCCCCTTAATTTGCAAGGCGCTAATAGCCCGGCCATTTTTCATCAGGAACCCCACGCTGGATCGCGCGTGGCAGGGCGGCTTTGCCGGGACACCGTCGCCCAGGCTGGGGAGGGACGGGCCGGCTTCCTGGAGCCCGGCCACCTGCGTGTCACCTGGTCTGCTCAGAGGAAGGCTGGGGCCCCGCCGCCAAAGCCAGGCCGTCGGCTGCACGCCCTTCGGACTGGAAGGCCTCCTCCCACCCAGAGATACTGCCCACGGGGCTTTGCTCTGGCCGTCATGGCGACACTCATTCGGGGCAGAGACAGCCCGACGCCGAGCGCACGGCTGGGAGCTCGTGGGAAGTCCCAGCGGACGGCAGGCCTTCCGCTTTGGCCTGCGAGGCCGGACGATGAGTGTCACGAACTCATCCCAGAAGAAGCGCTGCACACCTCACTGCTGACCATCACGACGGTCACCTTCGAAGGCCGCCCCTTGGGAAGCTGGCCACCGACACCAGCATCGTAACCTGACAATGAAGTTCGCGAACTCGCCACCGGCAGCGCCGCACAAACGACTCGGTAAGGTGTCATAACCTTGCCAAGGTACAACGACAGCTCTGACGGCCACTCCAGAAAGTTCCAAAATCGCTCTGAAGGGTGGACTAGAGGCTGGTGTCAGTGCACAGCTTCCCAAGAGGGGGACTTCGAAGGTGACCCAGTGACACTGAGCAGTGAGGTGTGCAGCACTTTTTCTAGGACGAGTTCGCGAACTTAATTGTCCAGCCTTGTGGGTCCTAGCACTGGGAATGGGACAAGGTGGCCTGGGTTGATCCCCAACCAGATCCTGGCCTTCTCCTCATAGTCTGAGGGCTGCCAGTTCGCAGGACGTTCCCTCATTTCCCTCCTCACATCGCCGTGGACCCCACCTTGTAACACCCCCAGGAGGTAGGCAGGACGATTCCCCCACTTGCACCTGAGGGGGACCGAGCTTGGGCAAGGGCGAGACGCACAGGGCAGCTCGATGCAAAGTTTAAGGAAGCTGCACTCTCAGGGCCCTGCAAGAGTCAAGTCAACATCTGCGTGACCTTGAACTCCTCCTTCAACTTTGCTCCGTGAGTGCCTCTCTTGCCTCACCCTAGTCCCAGCCCTGGGTGGGGACCCCGAAGCACAGCGACGTTGAGCGACTTTCCGAAGGACACAGAGGAGAGCGGGGGTGCAGTCCCGAGCCAGCCGGCTCCAAACGCCGCGGCCTCCTGCTGACGCCATGGCGCCGCCCGCCTGGACTGAGAAGCGTCCCCTCAGGCCGCGCGAGGTGGGGTCACTGCGAGCCTCGCTGCAGGGTAGCTTCCACGTGCTTCGTCTCGTCTCCTCCGGGGAGTCTTCCGTCTGTTCGTGGTCGGTACGCCCCGCTGGACCACTCACCGCTTGGTCTCCAGTGGTTAGAAGAGGGTTTGACACATAGTAGGTGTTCAACGAATTATCTTATTCGACAAGCAATTAAACAAGGTGTGTGAGACTCATCTGCGTCTCTGCGCTCCGGGGCCCAGGCAGCCAACGGTGGGATAGAACCATCTGGAAGGTTGGGCTTCCTCCCTTTCCTCTAAGGATTAGGTATTCCCACAGCTCAGCCACGCTGGGAGGAGGGATTCGTGTTGGGACAAGCAGACAGAAGCCAAAATCCGGGTCGGGTTGCTCCGGGCCTTTCTCCGGCAGAAACACTCGCATTCGCCCCGCCGTGTCCGGCCCGCTGGCCCCTCCAGGCCGCCTCTGGGCAGCCTGCAGCAGGCCCCGCACTCTCTCCGCGGGGGAGTAACTCTTCACGGACAAGGTGGCCGCGGTCCCGCCCGGTTTGACCATCCACCCGGCGCGTGCCTGTCATCGAAACAGATGACGAAATTAGGAGCAGCCAGAGAGAGGCCCTTGTCCCCCAGGCTGGGCGTCTGGGAGAGCCGGCCCCGGGGAGCTGCACTCACCCCGCCGCTGGGCGGGCTCCGCCGGACCGTGTCGGGGGGCACAGGTGGCGGGCTGGGGTCCTCCCACAGACCAGACCCAGCTGAGTCCCTGACAGAGCGCAAGGACGACGTATTTAAAGTTCATTATGTGACGGGACACTCACCAGGTATTAATGTTTGTTTTTTCACAGCACATAAGGGTGACACTCAGGTCTGAGGCCGGGCCCGAGGCCGGGCAGAGCTGGGGCCTCTCGGCTGCAGAGCTGGGGCCTCTCGGCTACCCGCACAGCTCCCCAGTGAGCTCCCCTCTGCCTGCGGGACCCCAGTCCCTACCCCTCGCCCACGGTCACCCCCGGGACACTCTTATCCTGCCCGGATGGCTCACAAGTCCCTGTCGCGCCCTCAGAGCTCCTGCAAGATCCGAGGGGTGCCCAAGAAGTTCGCGGCGTGGAGGGGAAGAAGGGTTAAAAAAACCGATTTATTATTTTTTCTTTTCAATATCTTCACCCTTAGCCCTCACACACCTTTCCGATCTTGCAATAAGTTTATTCATACCCTCGAGGAAAACATGTTTTGTTTTTGCCCTCAAATTGCAGCTTTAATTTCGTCATTGTCTGGAAATTTCTCCCCTCGAAGCTGTGTTTTCCTTCCTGGGAACAATCCTCAGACGGAGCAGGACTGCACCGTGGGGGTGCGGCACAGGGTTGGGGGGCGCAGCCGTGACGAGTCGCCGACGCCACATGGCTCCGTGCACGGGCGCGTCGTTGTGCAAAAGCAGCGCCCCGTGGCCCGGTTTCCTCTTCTTTCCTCCTTCCCAGAGTCCCCCCCACTCAGCAGACAGGAGCGGTGACACCCTCATCCTTGTCCACCAGCACGACGCCCTCCGTATCCCCCAAAACAGCAGCCATGATGTTTCCAGCCGCTGGCGACGCCGTGATCTTCTCAGGGGGTGGCCTGCCCTTCTCGTGCCCTGCACGGGCTCCTGCCCAGACGCGGGCTCGTCGTGATGAGCCCAAGCTTCATCTCCAGTGACAATCCGGTTTAAAGCTTCATCTCTGTCGTCTCCGCAGAGTCCAGACACTGTCGTGAGCGGGCGACACGCTGTTGTGTTGGAAGCGGCGTGAGCACGCTTGGTCCCCGCCTTGCACCGACTTCTGACGTCCTTAGATGCAGGTGGGGAACATTCAAAGTGGCTGTAGGTGACACTGCAACCACCTCTGCAAGCTGCTCTTTATTCCGTCTGGCATCTTCCACGACAAGTTTCCAACTTTTTTGACAATGTCTGAGGAAGTGGCCCCCGCAAGGCGTCCCGGACAGAGGTCGTCTTCAGTGACTCTCTGCCTCGCTTGAAAAGGCTGTGCCACTTGTCAACCATGGATTTCCCAGGGCGACAGGCCCCGTGAACGGCTGACATCTCCTCCAGAATGGTTTCAGGTGTTTTCCTAGGTTTTGGGAGGAAATGAATGACCTCACGAGATTCAATCTGATCCATACTTGGGATTCTATTCCTGTTTCCTGTCCTTCTTTGCAAACATCTGAAAGAACACAGACGCAAGTGTGTTCACTGGTGACAAGTCACACAACCCAACTGTGTGCCCCAGCACGCCCAGCTCTCCGACGACCCCACCCAGTGTCGTAGACTGAACAGATTTTTATAGACGAGGAGACTGAAAAGCAGAGACATTCAGTAACTTATTGGCGGTCACACAGTGAATTCACCAGGTCCTCGGCAGTATGCTGGGTGCTTGGGGACCTTGCCCTCCGGGAAGTCAATGGGGGTGGCGGCGGGGGGCTATGGGGTGAACATCCAGCTTGTGAATAACACGCCGGCTTCCTCTGGTTCTCATCAGATGGCCTGGGGGCACGAGTGAGCCTGACCTGCACACAGCTCTCCGTGTCCCGGCTCCACCTCGCCATCCTTTACTCATAGAACGGAGCTGCTAGCTGACTTGCCCGACAGCACGTAGCTAAGAAAGAGCAGAAAGAGGATTTGAACCGCTCCAGACCGGCTCCGGAACGCCCATTGCACTACACGGGCTCACAGCTAAAAACCAAAGGTGCAAAACAGGACACATTCGGTTCCTGGGCCTGAGCTTTCGGACACGCCGTGGATAAGGCCCAGCGTGGCCCAGGCAGGGGCGGAGCGGGGCCCTCGGGCAGCACAGCACAGCACCCCGCGAGCCTCCACAAGTGAGCACCCACCTGGGCAGGGCCCTGCTTCTCGTGGAGCAAGATGTCAGCAATTAGGGGAAAAAACACCCAATCGAATACTTGCAAAAGAATGAGACCTATGCAGGCAAGAGAAGTGAGTTCAAGTTCAGCATCTTTCTTTGGAAATTCTCTCCAACAGACTTAGCCCAGCCCTGAAGTCATTTGCAGGAAGTCCCGGGCGCAAGGCCGCAGATTCCTAACTTCAGCCTCTCACATCATGACACTCACGAGCTCTATCACACTCACAGGTCGTCTGCGTTGTTACTTAGTTAATGCTTTAAATAAACCCACTTAAATAACACGGTTTATTAAATGTATGAAACCACAGTTATTTAAAACCAGTCATTAAATAACTCTAAGTGGGAAATGAGTAATATTAGGTGGTAACATTCACAATAAACACAATGAAAACAAAACAACGTAATTAAGCTCAAACCAGATTTCGTTTCCAGTCTCAGCCAGAGGCCTGCTCTGTGCTGGCTGCAGAGAGAGAGCGAGCCCGTCACGGGGTGTGGGGGTGCGCGGGCGCCAGACCCAGCCTTCCGCCCGCTGTAACCGGGAGTCCATCGAAACAGAGGTGAAGGGGAGGAATCCTCTCTCTAGATCGGCGGTGTCCAACCTTTTGGCTTCCCCGGGCCACCTCGGAAGAAGAATTGTCTTGGGCCACACATACAATACATTCACGACAGCTGATGAGCTTAAAAAAAAAAAAAAGGTCACAAAACAATCTCATAAAGTGACAAGAATTTGTGTTGGGCCTCACCCAAAGCCGTCCTGGGCCGCGGGTGGGGCGTGCCTGCTCTAGAGAACCGATATTATTTAATGCCATTTGATGCCACGGGCCCCTCGAAACCACTTGGGGCTCCGTCAGCAGAACACACATCACACTCTGGGAGATGCCTGGGGTGCGAGAGGCAAGAGCAGGGCCTCGGGTCCCTGGTCTGCCATCTCCCAGCTTTGTCACTTTAGGTAAGTCCTTCCCTCTGGGCCTCCGTGTTCTCACCTGTAAAACGCCCAGGTAGACTAGAATTCAGCTCCTGGTGTGATCACTGCCCGCCGGGTCCCAGAATCTTAGAAATCGAGACTGTGCCCCACACAGGGCCCTGCCTGGGCTGGAGGCGACTTTCACGACGTCCTGCAAGGACAGCCCCCACCCCCGCCCGGCAAAGGCCGATGTGCGAGGAGGGGCCGGGGCTTGGGCGGCAGGAGGACTCCGCAAATAAAGGCCCTTCCAGAAAACCAGACTCTGTTTAGATGTGTTCCCGGGGGGATTACGGGCTACGCGGAAACATCCCTCCCAGCCTTCGAATAAAGACGTCCCCGGGAGGGCATTGATGCTGTCACTGTCGGTGGAGAGACAAAGAGAGCCTGGCCTGGGGATCCCATTGTGTGAGGAATAAAAGGGCCGGGGAAACAGATCTATTTTCGGATTAGCTGCCGGCAGTCCCTGGCACCCCCAGATCCGCTCATTCTTGGGCCACAGCAGCCCCCCTCCAGGACGCCGGGCACGCGGGCCCGGACACCCCCGGGCAAGGGCCTGATTTAGGGGCACAAAGACATGCGGGTGGCCCATGCTCCTGCCACCGCCAGGCCGCCGTCTCCGCACACCTGGGGCCCCGGCGGCCACCCTCCCGCCACGGCTGTGTCCCCCACCATTCTTCCCTGCCCATCCAATTGTCTCTGGTCCCCCCGGGGACACAGGTAACTAAAGGACAACACTCGGTCCTGCCCGAGGATCAGGAGCGGCTCAGGAGCCACAAAACCGGCAGCTCACTCCCTGGGCCGGAAGCACTGATTGCTCCCCCGCCCCCACTTCTGCCTGAGGATCGTGGGGTTCTGTCACAAGTGCCGGAGCGGGGACCGGGGCCCCGGCCCCACGGCCACAGGCTGGGGCTCCCCCCCGTGAGCCCCTGGTGGGGGCAGGCGGCCACGGCCGGGAGCCCCAGCTCTGCCCCTCACCCCCTTCCCGGGCCTCCACTCCTCATCTGCCAAACAGAGACAGCGACCAAGCGTCCCTCCCAGAGCGTCAGGGTGAGTGACATAAACCTGTCGGCCCTCAGCCCCGGGGAGAGCTTCAACATTCCCCCCGGACCCGAAGGCCCGGGGGTCCGGGCCGGGCCTGGGGCACTTCTAAAAAGTGACCTTCCGAGGTCGTTCTGATGGGGGACGCGCGGCTGCAGGACGGCCTCTGTCACCCCGTGTGCCTCTGTCACCCCGGCGGGGGCCGCGGGGGGTACCTGGCAGCGCAGTGAGCCCAGGCTGTGGGGTCCACGGGCCTGGGCTCACGCAGGTCCTACCCGATCCTGGTCGGTAACCATGAGCACGTGACCTCCAGGTGAGGGCAACCGGGGACCGAGGGACACTGACGTCGGGTGACCGTGGGAGGAGCCCCGCGGCGGGTCCTGCAGGAACATGGCTCCCCTCCTCGGGGCGTCCCCTGCACAACCACCCAGCAGGTGGACCCCCGGCCGGGCCGCCCTCCCCGCCCCCTCGGCTTCCCGTCCCACGGTGAGCTCACAGGACGCGTCTGTGAAGGGGACAAGCACCATGAAGTGTGTCTGGCGGTCTGAGGAGCCCAAGACGGAACCCCCGTCCCCAAACTTTGCTGGAGCGGAAGCTCGGCAAGGCCACTCGGTGTGTGTTCTGGTGGCTCTAGGGGTCTGTGAGTGCGGCGGACTTGCGGGTGGTTTTCAGCATCCGCGATCGGAGATTCGGATACAAATCTTCGTTTTCAAACTCCCGGATGACGGCCGTCGGGTGGGCACAATGCGTGCCTGGGCCCGCGTCACCCTGGCTGCAAGCGGACGGCCGTCCTTGCAGGGCCTGACCCAGGGGCTGGCACACAGCACGGCCTGGGTGGGGGGCACCTCTTCCTGCTGAAACCCCCTCAGGGGTCAGGGGAGCTCAGCTCCGGCCTGGCTGAGCCTCGGTCTTCCCATCCCTAACGTGGGCGGGTGTTTGGGGAGGGGGCAACACGCAGGGAGACACCCCATTTGCTGCGGGCCCCGCTTGCACGAGCGTGCTCCTTCCTCAAAGCCTGCACCCCAGGAAACACACGCAGCCCCCCTCACCGCCTCCACGGCGGGGCCCTGGGTGTCCGGGGGCTGGAGCCGCGTGGAGAGTCAAACATCCAGCCGGACGGCGGGCGCGGGGCTATTCCTCCGCACCCTGCTGCCAGCAGATGGTCGCGGGCCAGATGGCGGGGGTGGGGGCGGGGGGCCGCCAGGTGTGCGAGAGGAAGAAGGGGTCATGGGTCCCCCTCCCCGCCCTCCCGGGGACAGCTGTGCGGTCTGGGCAGGTTTCCAGCCACGGAGTCGGGACAGCAGGCCATTAGCCCCGTGCCAGGACCTGCCCCGTGTGCCGAGGGGCTGTGGGGCTGCCCTGCTCACGTCTGCTCTTCGACCACCGACCGTCCACACGTGAGGGTCTGCCCCCACCGTGGCGGCCCCTGGCCCTCTCCCTCCGCCGTTTCCCCGGGTCACAATCCCACCTGCTGGAGCCGTCAACCAGTTGCAATGATTGGTCCCGAGGTCTCAGACCCTGACGCGCCCGGTGGGCTCTTCCCGTCGTTTGGGAGGACACCTGCTCTGTCCTCCGGAGGGGACACTGCAGAGTGAGCCAAGGCACACCGCCTCTGGCGAGCTGTGCAGCCCCCAGGGCGTCCTGCACCTCTCTGGGCCTCCGCTCCGAGTACCCGGGATTGAGTGGGAACAAGAGAGTCACAGAGCAAAGATGCAGGTGGCACGTGTGTGGAAAGGAGGGGACACACTCCCTGCACTTGTCCCAACCCAGGTCACCCTTCTCCTGGTGCGCGGCGGGGTTTGGGGGCTTGCATTAGTGTTCTGGGGCCACCGTAACAAAGGACCACAGACAGGGGGCTTAAGCAACAAGCACAACTGTCCCCCAGTTCTGAGACCAAGGTGTCAGCAGGGCTGGGTCCCTCCGAGGCCCCGAGAGAAGGACCTCTCTCCTTGGCGTGTCGATGGCTGCCTTCTCGCCCTGTGCCTTCACACCATCTTCCCTCCATGAGTGTCTGTCTCTGTGTCCGAATTGCCCCTCTGTGTAAGGGACACCCGTCGTATAGCACTCAGTACGACCTCATTCTAATGAATTACATCTGTGAAGACCCTAGCGCCAAATCGGGTCACATCCTGAGGTCCTAGGGGTTAGGGCTTCAGCATGTAAATTTTTTAGTTGGGGGAGGGGACACAATTAAACTCAGGACAAGGCTAACCATGGTCCTGCTGACATCCAGGCCCCGAGCCCGAGGACGTGGCCCCTTCCTTAGATGAGGCCTGAATGAGCCGAAGCCTCGTCACCTGTGAGACGTGGGTGATCATGAGTGCCCCCCGGGAGGGGTGTTTTCAGGGAGCGCTCCAATGACATCTGCGGAGCGTGCCACGTGTACCTTGGCACAAGGTACACCTCCAGGGGACATCGGTTGTTGTTATGGGTACGCTGCATGGTGCCACGTGCAGACGTGCACACTGTCCCCCAGCGGGCCACCGCGGGCCACGTCACCGCGGGAGGAGAGGCCGCAGGGAACCTCCACCGCGGGGGCATCTATCCAAGTCTCCCCTCACCGGGTCCCGAGGCAGCGCTGCACGGAGAAGCGTCAAGATCTCCGCTGCGATTCAAATTCCTTTAGTAAAGAAGCAGAAGGCTGTGGCCTCACGCGGCCTGAAATACGCCGATGACAGCAACGCACGCCGATGACAGCAACGCACGCCGATGACAGCAACGCACGCCGATGACAGCAACGCACGCTAGTCCGTGTTAACAGAAAGCGAGGGGTTTTCCGAGCCGACCCTGGCTGGAACCCCAGTTCCTTTGGTCTCTGGATGGAGAAGGCAGGCCGGACGAAACTTCTCGCCACACCGGGCCATTCTCTGGGAACCCTATGTCTGCCATTTAAGTCGCTTCAAAATCTTGTGGGGGACCCAAAGGGAACAGATCCCAGCCTAAATGTGCCTGCAGTGTCCCAAACCTAAATGCCTTCTGTCTGCAACAGACAGTCCCCACAATGGCACGTCCCGATCCAATTAGGGGCACGAGCTGATAACAGATTTCTTGCTAAGAATAGATGTGCAGGACCAAAAGGGAGAGAGATTTTCTTCTTCAAACGTGTGTGGGGGAAACGGCTTTTAATCATAGAAGCTGATCTTTCCTTTTTATTACTGAGGATAATGTGATAGGAAATTCTCCTCGAAACCGCACATAATGAAGGGAAATGGAATCATGGGAAAATTCCCTCCTGTTACTGTAAAAGTCTGGTGAGAATGGGAGAGTTTGGGAGGGTTTTAGTTAGTCTGAATTACTGTCTACTTTCTCTCGAAAGAGGACATTTTCTTTTCATGCAAAGGAGGGTCCCTCGGGGACAGGAGAAGGATGGAAACTGGCCCCTCAAATTCGCCCGTATCCCAGCCCCCGGGCGCTGTGCCGTGCCGGTTCATTTTACCTGTCAGCTCGGCTCTGGGACCCAGGTGTTTGGTCAAACGCCCGTCCAGGTGTTTCAGTGAAGTTCATTTTTTTTATGTGGTTAGCATTTAAGTCGGTGGACTGGGAGTCACCTCCATGGCGGGGGTGGGCCTCCCCCGATCAGCTGCAGGCCTGAGGAGGAAGCCTGAAGTCCCTCAAAAAGGAAAGACGTCTTCCTCCAGACCACCTGCAGACACAAGACTGCAACATCAGCCCTTTCCTGGATCTCCAGTCTGGCAGCTTTCCCTGCGATGTTAGACTTCTGAGCCCCCATAATCACAGGAGCCCATCCCTAGAAATAAATGTGTCTACCTCTGTACGTATCTACCACCTTTTGACCCTGTTTGGTGGAGAACTGGCTACCACAGACGTCGAAGGAGACTCTGTGAACGTGGCTATGGAAAGGGTCTTGAGTTGGGGCGACTCCCCCGGATTCCCAGAGTAGGCCTGCTGTGACCGCAGCGGTCCTCGTCCAAGGGAGGCAGGAGCGGTCAGAAGCAGAGGAGACGGCCGTGGGATGACAACAGCAGAGCCTGGAGTCATGTGTTTTCAATAAGGAGAAAAGGGGCCCACGCACTCAGGAATACAAGGCGGCGAGAGGACAGACTCTCCCCTCGGAGTCCCCAGAAGGAACCAGCCCTGCTGACACCTTGACTGTAGGTCATTTGACACGCCCCCCGCCCCCATAACTATAAGAGAAAAAATTTCAGTTATTTAAAGCACTAAGTCTGTGGTCATTGGTTAAAGCCATAATAGGGCACTGATACAGGGACCAAGGCCACCAAAGAGAACTTGTTGGGCTTGCGAAATTAGAGGTGCTTTTAGAGCTCTACATTTTCGAATATTAGCCATTATTCCCATTGAGGGTTAATAGTTTCACTGTGTAAATAGCTCTTACAAATAAAAAGGCAGATTCCTCACAGCAAAGAATACTGACAAGAAATGCACAGAAAAAAGGAAAGGCAACCCTAAACAACCCCCCTAAGCATTTGGCCTTGCTGCTAACCAGACCGGGTAAGACGGAACCGTGAGATGCCGTGTGCTGCCTCGCCACTTAGCAGATGTCCTGACCGACCGGACCCGCCAGGCGACGCGCTGGTGAGGCAGCATCCTCAGACGTGCCGGCGGGAACGTAAATGGTGTCACCACGTGGAAATGGTTTTCGGGACATAAATCGTGGCCATTGAAGGTTTACGTCCTTTCACCACACGTTCACTTTAGGCGTCTGGATTCAGGCAACAATCAGAGATGTGACCAAAGGCGGATGCCCAAGTGCTGCCCTGTGTGCAATGCAACGACAAGGACCAATAGGTGCCCGTCAGTGCAGTCTGCTTACGGAAGCCAGAGTAAGCCCCATGCAGCCGTCCGGGCGGGGTTTGCATGTACTGGAGTGATGTCAGCGGAAATATTGGGGGGAGGGATTCCAAAGCCCACCCCGCAATAAAAGCAACGAGAAAACTGCAGGAACGGCCTGGAGCACCTCCTGACAACCAAACTAGAAAAACAAAAGCTGATGACAACAAGAATCAGAAAAAATTATTGAAGCTAATGCATAAGTTCAGCAATGTTGAAGGATACAAGGTCAATAAGCAAAAATTAATTGTATTTCAATATACGAGCAATGAACAATCCTACAGAGAAATTAAGAAAACAGTTCTATTTAGAATATCATAAAAAATAAAATATGTAGAAAAAAGTAATCAAGGAAGTACAACCCTTGTACCCTGAAGACTACAAAGCATTGTTGAAAGAAATTAAGGAAGACCTAAATCGATGGAAAGACATTCATTGATCAGAGGACTTAATATTGTTCAGATGGCAATACCTACAAAATGATCTTCAGATTCGACACAACTTCTTATCAAATAAATCTCTGTCATTTTGAATGCACAAGCTGACCCTAAAATTAATATGGAAATGCAAGAGTCCCAGAATAGACAAAATAATCACACCGAAGAAGGAAAACGTTGGAGAGCTCATGCTTCCTGACTTCAAAATTTGCTACAAAACTACAGTAATCAGAACAGTGTGCTGCCCACATGAGCAGACGTATGCATCAGTGAAACAGAACTGAGCCCACATCTACAAGAGTGCCAGGGCCATTCAATGAGCACAGGGAAGTCTTTTCAACAAATGTGTTAAGAAAACTGGATATCCACACGCAAAGAATGAATTTGCCCCTCATGTCATGCGCTATACAAGGTAACTCCAAATGGGTGGGGACGTAAATGTAAGAGCTAAAGCTATAAAGTTCTTAGAAAGAAACATAGATATAAATCTTTGTGAGCCTGGATTAGGCAAATGCTTCTTAAATGTGACACTCGACATGCAGGCAACCAAAGACACAGTATTTCATAAAAAGTAAAACTTTGTGCATCAAGGACACAATTTTAAAAAAGGAAAAAGACAACTCCCAGAACGGGAGAAAATATTTGCAAATTGTACCCCATGACGATAACGCTTCAGTGCCCAGAATACGGAGAACCCTTACAACCCCGCAACCGAAGGACAAACGGCCCAATTGCAAAGCTGGACACAGGACGGGACAGACATTTCTCCAAAGAAAACACGCAAGTAGCCAACAAACACATGGAAAGATGCTTCCCACCAGTTGTTATTAGGGAAATGCAAATTACCACCCAACGTGAACGCACCAGGATGGCTGCAATCACAGAGTGAGAGACGACACGTGTCGGGGAGGATGTGGCGAAATCGGGACCCTCATGCCCGGCCGTGGGAATGGAAAACGGTGCGGACCCCTGGGAAGACAGTTTGGAAGTTTAGCGCAGAGTAACTACACGATCCACCACTTCCTGTCGTATACCCAGGAGAACTGAAAATACAGTCACACAAAAACGTGTACATGGGTGTTGATCGCAGTTTTCTTCATAACAGCCACAAGAAAGGAAAGAAAAGAATCCAAATGTCCATCAGCTGATGAATGCACACATCGGGTGGGGCCTTACGCGACGGCAAAGCATCGCTTGGCCCCAAAACGCAGTCAAGGTGCTGACGCCCGCCACGAAGGCATGAGCCTTGAGACCACGGCGCGAAGTGAAAGGAGCCGAACACAAAAGGGGAAACGTTGTACGGTTCTACTTCCACGGAATGTCCACAATAGACACGTCCATAGAAACGGGAAGGACATTCACGGTCGCCAGGGGACGAGGGGCGGGGGGCACGGGGCTTGCTTTTCTCGGGATGGAGATGTTCTGGCGGCGATGGTTGCAAAAGGTACTAAAACACCCGGGTCGTACGGGTTAGAATGGTTACCATTGGTCACATTTATGTCCCGTGAATTGTACCTCGATAAAAAGGTTTAGAGAGTAAGTATGTAAAAGTAAACACTTTCACCTAAAACCGTTCAGTAAATGTAACGGAAAGCTCTGGGGTGACACGGGCAATACCGTATTTAACAGTCACAGATGTGTCAGTCTCCAGTTATGTAAAAGGGCAAGTGTGAATGTGGGGGGCGCGGGGGAGACAGAGAGGAATCAAAAGAAATTAGGCTAAAAGGGTCACGGGAATCACTCTGGGGGTTCGGTTCTCTTTTCCTTCCCTGTAACTGTCTTCCTACACATCCGGAGTTTTTCATTCTCTAAGCGAACATCATTCATTTCCGTTTTTAGTTGCATAGGTGACACGAGCCTTTTCACGACAGAAAAACGTCGAACAGGACAAACGAAGACAAAGCCCCCTCCGTCCTCCGCCTGCCGGTTGGTCGGCCTAATCCTGTGTGACCAGCCTGGGCTTTGCAGGGTGCACGCGGGCGCAGAGAATCCCAGGGCGCTGTCACACTCTTCGGAGGCATCGACAATGCCCGGACCGCATCGTGCCCATCCTTCTGCAAGTTGTCCCGACCTCTCAGTCACGCCTCTCAGAACGTGTTCAGTGTCCTCAGGGAGCCCGGGGCAGCGTCTTGTCCCCTGCACGGAGCTCCCCAGAAGGGACATGCTATGACGTCCACCCACTGTCTTGTTGGGTAACGTGTGGCCCGCCCCTCATTCTTTGCGTGACAGTGAACTCTCTCCGTCTGCCTCTTTGGGAAAGGATGTCCCTAAGGGAGCTGTGCAGACGTGGCGATGCCAGGTCACGGGTTCCCTGCCCCTAGCCGTGGATTCCCTCCCCCTGAGCTCAGGAATGATGGCCGAGCTGGCTCTGCCTGCTGCGAGGGGTGCAACGACCTCCCTGGCCGTCGCCGGTGTTATCACACGTCCCTTCCTAATCAGAGGAGAACAGGGTGTTGCTTTTGTTCTGCTTCTTGCTGTAGTGGAGGCCAGACTGTGGGTGACCTTCATCCCCAGCAAGTTCACGGCCCACGTGCCGTCCCACGCCTTCACACGCACGTTTTTGTTAAAAGCTCAGATGCTGATGTGGGTGGTTCCGAGTGCACTGGGTCACCAATTTTCAGTCCGAAAGAACCCAGCGAGAGGAGTGCCTTGGGGGACAGCAGGAGAGAAAAGGCAGGGGCCCGTCGGCGCAGCCCATCCCACACCTGGGGGGCAGAGCCCGCGGGGCCCCGTGAACCCCGGTGCCTTTGCACACCTGCCGATGGCGGGGAGGGATCCGCGTCTGCCAGTCCGGCTGGGCCGCGGCAGGGAAAGCACGGGAACGCCACAGGGTTTGCCTTGCTGGGCTCTCGTCCCTGCTTCTGTGTTTGCAGATCACGTCGTTTATCACGACTCTTCCTGAGGTGCGAGCTGTGCACCCATTCAGGGACAGCTTTCACGACCGCTCGCCGAGTCGTGACCACATGGCGAAGTGCAGTCAATGCCCCGTAGAGGCGCTCCGATGGAGGGCGCTGTGGCCACCCCGGAGCCGCCCGGGGACCAGCCACGGTCGGCGAGACGCTTCCCGGGGGCTCGCGGCATGCCTTCGTGGTCACTTACAGGGCTGCGTGCACACAGCCCACTTCCGCGGCTTGCTGCTCGTGACGGCGACGGCAGCGCCCCTGATGGCGCGGGCCAGTGAGAGGCAAACACCCCAAAACTCCAGGACAAGGAGCGGCAGGACGCGGCGGGAAGCGTGCGGCGCTTGGGGAGCCGCGCCGTGGGCGGGGGCAGGCGTGTCCCGACCTGCTCTCCATCCCCGTGGGGCCGGGTCGGAGCTGCGGGACAAACGAAAGCAATCCTCACCTCCAGCCTCCCCCGCGGGGAAGCCGTGTCCTTGCAGATCGTTTTCCCCTTCGCCACGTGGCCGCAGCGTGCTCTCTGACGCTCGGGGTCACCGCCTCCTGCAAGCGACGCTCGGACGAAGTGGACGCGGGTCCCGGACAGGCGCCTGCCCAGCCCAGCTCCAGGGAGCGGCCCCTTCGGGACCTGCTTGGGGCCTGAGCCCTGGGGCACAGCGGCCCGGAGCTTCCAGCTAGTCCCCATGGGTCCCCTTCCACGAAGTTCATCAGACGAGCTCACTGGGAAACGAGTCCACGGAGCCTGTGGGGAGGGGCTTCGTGGACACGTGTGGGGGAATGTCGCTTGTGGGAAATACTTGATCTTCCTACACGTTCTGGTTTTAATTGGAAATGTTCACGAAACGCAGATGCTAACCCAAAGCTGTCAACAGGAAACATTAACATTTGGGAAGGGCTCGTCACGCCGTGCGTTGCTGTGTGGTTTGGCGCACACGTCCCCATCCTGGTGGGAAGCTCGTGGTCGTGGCAAACACGGCGGGTTTGCAGTTTGCAGATGTGAGTTTTAGTCCCCATTTGGCTCTGACCCTCTGACTATAGGCCAGTAAGTCCCATCGCCAACCGGTGCCTCGGTTTCCTCATTTGTGAAACCCCTGAGCCACGATCTCCTTCACGTGACCGTTGGGACGATCGCAGCGGAACGCTGCCGGAGGTTCGCAAAAGCCCGAGACGGTCCCCGGATGCCTCGCGGCCCTGGCCCGGCCGCCCCCGGGTCCCCCGGCGCTGCTCCCGGGCGCGGGCACAGATGAAGGGCTGGCGTCCTCGGGCTCCAAGAAGAAAGGTAAATAACTCCCAGCCGGGCTGAGGGAGCCAAACGCGAGGAGCCTTGGCCTGCCGGCCGCTCCTCTCCAGCGCTTGGCAATAACGGAAGGCAAATAGCAGGAGCCCGGGGGGGGGATTAACTAGGAAAGAAGCCCTGGCGTGCTCCCGTGTAATTAAGCAATGTGATTAACGACCTCCCCTCGAAATCAGCTGACAGGGGACACAGGCCACCCTTTCAGAGACAGCAAAGGTGGCAGAGTTCATGCGCTCCTTCGGAGGTTTATTCATATTTTATGTTTTAGGTCACTCTGCTGGTGTCAGAAAACAGGGAAATGTGTGCGTGTCTCTGGCTTGCCGCCCAGTCTGTCCCTTCCTGGAGGGAAGGGGCCGTGTCACGTTTATCTTCACGTCCCTCTGGTACCCCCAACGCGCCTTGTGGGACACCCTCCTGGGGACTGGACTGCACACGTCTGTGTCTGAGATGAGTCTGTTTTGTGTGGTTGTTGTTTCCTAATTCTGAATGAAACCGATGTTCTTGTTTCTGACATGGTGTAGCAGCCCCTGGTGGGGGTGGCGTCCGGTGTGGTGCCCGGGGCCCCTGGGTGTTCCCTCACTGGTCCGTTCGCTCAGAGAACCCCTTATGTGCCAGGGCGCACGTGCAAATCCCTCCTGTGCTTGCCTTCTACGTGGGCCTTGCGGCGCTCTGTCCTGTGGTCCCGTGGTCCAGGGACAATGGCTCTGAAGGACAACGTGCGCCTGCCTCCTCGCCGGCTCCTGGGAGGTCCTCCCCTGCAGCTCCCCACGCTTCGGCGTCCTGCCTGGACCTCTGAGCCCCAGATGCTGGATGCCAAGTCTTCCCTGGAAGGGAAGTGCATCACAGCACGCTGGTCATGCTCTGGCCACGAATGCAGAGCCCCCCAGGCCACCCTCGCCTGCCACGACGGCCCCACAGTGACAAGGCCCTCCCACTGCCTCCAGAGGGTGTTCCGGAACTTTCACACCTTCGTCGCTGGCCGCCCACAGAATGCTGTTAGGCGGGGACATATCGTCCACGTTGGCATTTATTTTAATATATGGTAGGAAAAGAGACGAAGCCAGCACGTCGAACCTGTGACGTCACAGGTGCCATTATTGCCAACGCGGAGGCTACCCCGGGTGTTTGAACGTACTTGTGAATAGTGACACCGGGATACGGCAAAAACCAGGATGTTGGCACGGGAATGGCTGCCGCTTCGGGGACCGGCATTGCCGCGGCCACGTGGGTGCAGCGTTGATCTCGGTGGAGGCGGCAGAGCTCGGGCCTGTGAGTCAGGGGGCGTGGGGGGCAGGAGAGGTGTCTAGTCTGCCCTGTGCCTCCCTTCCTCCCTCCTTGTGTCACAGGTGGCAGTACACGGAGAAGCTGCCGGGAGCTCGCAGGGACGGTCCCCAAGGCCCTCGGGGATTCACGCTTCCGCGTCCCCAGGTGTCGGAACCGGCAGAACGGGACTTCCCCGTTCCCTCCCTCCCCAGCCGTGTCAGGGCGAGCACCCTCAGCTGTGAGATGGCTTTGGTCCCCCCGGTTCACACATTGGACCAACGCCGGCCCTCTGCCCGAGCCCGGCCTCTCAGTGGCACCCCACAGGGAACACAGCTGTCACCAGCGACCGACAGAGCCCACCCCGCTGGGAAGCCAAAGGGGGCACCGAGGGGGGCCGGGCGTGCGGTGCGGACGCAGGAGACGCGGGGAGCATCTGCGAACAGTCCGCTGGCCGGGCATGGACGCCCAGGCGGGCGTGGAGGCCCGTGTCCCCGGGCAGGAGCGGACACACCCGCCACCAGGGCGCCCAGGGCCCTGTCTCCCTGTGCAGCCGAAAAGACCACCGAGCTGCAAATGGCCACGACCCCTCGCCCGCCTGAGCACCAGCGTGTCCGTGCCAAGGAGCCTTTACAACATGGAGCCTTACAGGAAAGCGTGCGGCTGAGCGGCCTTCCCGATGGACCGGCTCCTCTCCGGCTACATTCACCCAATGGCATTTAAGGCTCATTACATTTTGACTCCCGTGTCACCTGCCTTCAGCCCAAAATAGTTTCTCCCTGCGCCCTCATCTGCCAGCTCCATTCTGATGGAGATCGCCCCGGTCCTGAAGCCCCGCCCTCAGCCCTCTCCAAGGCTGAATCCAGCGCCCCTGGAAGACTGGACGCGGCTCACGGCAAAAACGCGGGGGGCCCTCTCAGAAGGTGCCCCCCTCCTCCCTGCTCTGGGTCGCCACAGCCCCTGCTCAGCCCCAGGGCCACTGCCACCCGGGGGGTAGCCTCAGCACACCTTGGGTCACGTCTTGCATCTTAACCCAGGACCGTCCCAGGGTCTAACACAGGCGGAGCCTTAGCTGTCAGTCATGGTAAGTAAGTGTCACCCAAGATGATTATTCCAAGTGCTGATGACTAGACGCCCCCCCCACCGGGGATCACCCCCTTATTCTGAAGATGACAAGACTGAACCACAAAGCAGTCAAGGAAATTGCCCAACGTCGCACAGCTTGGGGCGGATTTGAACCCAGGCCACCCGACGCAAGACGCCATACTCCTATCCAACCTGCAAAGCCCAGCACCGCAGCCCCGGCACTGCACGACTCCCACGTGAGGACGTCAGACAAACACCGCCGGGGCTCTGGACTGGTTTCAAAGAAGCCAGAAAGCTGAACTTCTACATAAAAATATCCCCGTTTCTTAAAATGGGCAACTAATCACTATCGGGATCATTTTTGAACACTGCAAGGGCCAAAGAAAGGACCCCCACAAACAGGAACTGGCTGGGCGCCGCCCGGGTGAGACCCCCGGAGGAAGCTGACTCCCGGAAGAGCCCCGAGTGGCCGTCGGATTCGCACCCTCCGCATGCGCGAGCCCAGAGCTGGGGCTGGGGGTGGGGTCCCGGCTGAGGGCCCAGGGCGGGCAGCGTCCCCGGGGTGGGGTAGGGGGACAGGGGCGTCGCCGGAAGGGCTGGGTTTCGGGGAAGCGCGCCCCGCCACGGGCCGACACGGGCACGGCCTTAAATCCAGGCAGGGGCGCAGCACCCAGCACGGGGTGTCAGCTCGCATTAGCCCGCGAATAAATCTGCCTCGTCCAGAAGGGGCTGAGAGAAGCCGGGGACGTGCCAGGCCGCGGCAACATATGTCGCTCGCACCACGAGCACCCCCGCCACGGGGTGTCGTCCTCGGCACTCTGGGACCAGAAGGCCTCCCCGGGCCCCTCCCCGCGCCCCGTGGGCGGTGCATCTCAGCATGCGTGGGAGGAGGCTCTGCTAAGTGTTTGCTGACACAGCTGAACAGTCGTAAAATGTCATAAAGAGTAAACGGCTTGGAAACGCACAACAGTAATTAGGCTGCGGTACGTTTGTGCCATTTACACACCTCACCACCGGGCATTAGCGTGTCTTCCCCGATCGCACTCCAGGGCTCCGGTCTCAGCGCAGTTCTGTTCCCGGGCGGCACACAGGGGTTCTAGGAGCCGGCGCCCCTCCGTCCCTCTCTCCCCAGGGGCTGCGGGCCCCGGGCGTGCTCGCACCTGGGCAGCCCCGACAGCGAACCCAGAACACAAGCTCGGGGACTGGCAGCCCCTGCCGGTGTCCAGGGGGTCGACACTCCCAACCGTGGCCCTTCCACAGCACAGCGCCGCGAAGAGGTGCGCGGTCGGCTCTCGGGATCCGAGCGGTCCCTAGCTCGCCAACGGCTGGAGGCCACCGGCCACTCCGTCATGGGCCTGAGCCACTGCGTGAACCTCTGTGCACAGGGGGGAAAGGCGGCGCTGGGGTAGGCGCTGTGCTCTGCTCCTGGTGCTGCCAGCATGTCAGGACCCCGGTCCTGAGCCAGAGAACGCCCCTTAGGAGCAGGTAGGAAATCACGTCACCCTGGCTGCTCCAGGGGGAAGACCAGGGCCCAGAGAGGGCAGGATACCTGTAGGGACACACAGCAATCCGGCATCCGCCCAGGGCACACAGGGTCTCCTCTGCGCCTCAAGGGCCCGTCCCCCCACCCCGGCCCGTGTGTGCGAGTGTTGCATCACGTTGGGAGACAGGCGCACGGCGCCCCGCGAGCGGAGCGTGGTTGCCAGGTAACCGATCCAAGCCTCCGGGGCGAGCACCACGGCGGGGAGCCTTCCTTGGCAGAGACAGGCAAACGGGCCAGCAGGGCAGAGCCTCCCTGGAGGAGGCGAACTTGGCAGCGTTGAGTCAGAAACGGGGTGTACGGCCCGAGGAGGAGGGGAGACGTATGACTCAAACGGACCTTTGGGAGGAGCCAGTCCGTGCCCTCTGGTACTCAGCAGGGAAACTGAGACCCAGCTCTGGGGAAGGACTCGCCCAAGTTCACACCAGGAGCTAGGATCCGGGCGACGGCAAGGGGCACTCGCGTCTTCGGGGAGGTCCGGGGGGGGCCCCCAAACAGGCGCCCAGAACACCCAGCGTGGGGCGTTCACGAGCATGCGCGGCCACAGCGTGGGGCTGTCCCTCCCCACGGGGAACTGTCCCTCCCCGTCCCATCCCGGCCCTGGGGGAGGGGACAGAGCCAGGAAGCAGGGAGATGCACAAGAAGGAAGATGCTGACGTCACGGGGGCGGGGCGTACGTGCCACGGGGTCACTCGGCTGAACAGATGGCGGCAGATACTGGCTCTCACGCGCACACGGCTGAGTAAACCGTGCGTAAGTTTTCCCTGGCAGCCTGGGGAGCCGAGCAGATCGCACGGAGCGGAGGCACCGCCACCTCCCGCCCGCGTCATCTGCTCTTCCCGGGGTTCTCATTTCCTACCCTGCTTGTGCTTTCGCGCACGGCTGGCTGGTCAGGAAGCCGGTGTCCTCGGAGGCGGGGGTGCGTGTGCGGACAGGGGGACGGAGCGGGTGGGGAGGGGGCCCCGGGTAGCCTGGCACTCGCTGGCACTGTGTGCCCGCCCGGGACCTGTCAGGCAAGGTCACAGGATCACAGGCGACCTGCCCGAGGGTGGGTCATCTCTTCATAACAAAGACCCTCCTCCCAAGACATGACCAAGAGGGTGTCCTTGGTCCCTTTGTCAATAAGATGGTCTCTCCGTCCACAGATCCAAGAGCTGGGTCGCGTGGAACTGCTGGCCGCGTGGAACTGCTGGCCACGTGGAACTCCTGGCAGGACTGCTGAGTTCAGACCCAAACTGAGCCACTCGCCGGTCGTGGGCGTTTTCTAACTCCACTGAGCCCCGGCTTCCCCGTGTGTCCAGGGAGGCATTGGCCTTGGCCTGACTGCGCTCAGGGGGAAGGAGGGTTTGCACGAGTGAAGCACGTATAACAGGACGAGGAAGACAGGAGACGCACAGGCCGGGTAGGCCGGTCGTCGGAGAACGATCCCCTCCTAGCTCAGGCCTTGGGACACGAACATGAAGGCACGACCCCACACGCCCAGGGGTCGCCCCTGGGAGTAGCCGACAGACAAGGGAAGGGAAGTCCAAGAGTAGGGGTTGTGAGCGTGCTCTGGGGCGAACTGCCCGAGCTCACGCCTCTGCTTGTCTCCTAGCAGCTGTGTGACCTGAGCCTGGTGACCTCTGTGCCTCAGCCCCTCAGCTCCCAAACGGGCATCGTGACAGGAGCTACCGTACAGGGATGTGTGAGCGCCGAGAAAATGCCAGCAAAGCGAGGCCCACGGTGCCCTCGCCCGCGGCGAAGACTCGACAGATGCTGTTACTGTCGGTGGCCGTCGTGACCGAGTGCCAAGCCAGCCCCTGGGAAGCAGAGGAGCGCGGGGGGCAAGGCCCACCCCCCGGGAAGAGGCAGTCGGGCAGGGCTTCCGGAAGCAGGGACTCTGCAGACGCCCCAAGAACAAGTGAGGAGTCAGCCAGGAAAAAGCAAATCCATTCCAAAGCTACTGTGTCGGCAGGAGAGGCAGGGTCTGGACTTCCTTACAGCTCTCGTTCTGGACCTGGCATCGGCCAACTTGTTCTAGAAGGGTCGGAGAGGACGTATCTTAGACGTCGTGTCCACACCCTTCCCGTCACGACCATTCTGCCGTCAAAGTGTGAAGGCAGCCACGGACAATACGGAAATGAGTGGGTGTGGCTACGCTCCCACAAAATGTGCACGTAGGGACGCCCGCTAGACCTCCGGAGGTGACCCTTCGGCAAGGGATTCACTAGGGCACGACCTTTTGTGATTCCTTTGTACACGTAGGGACAAGAGCAGGGGATGTACGAAGGCCCACTGAAACCCTCCATCGGGTCCGCTGCTATTGCTCATCAATTCCACCGAGTCCGTCCCCGCCACGAGGGTGGGACCCGGCGCTGACCGTGAGCGCCCTCCCCCGCGTCCCAGCGGCAATGGTGGGATCTGCGACCAGAGCCCCCGGGCATCGGGTTTGGCTGATTTCCGCCTGGGATCCGGGGTGGTGCCACCGAATCAGGGTCAAAATGTCAGGCTCCAAGGTGGGGGTGGGGCTCGGGCACTGCCCCTGTTGGTCCTCTCACTGACCTCGAGGCTTCGCGGGGGAAGAGAATGAAGCGTTTTGGAAAGAATTTTTACAATCAAAGACAATCTGTTGGAAAAGGCTTTTCCTGCACTTCCCTGGGGTGACGAGCCGGCTGGAGGGCAGTGGTACCAGATGGACCCCTCGACTCAGAGAGCTGGGGGATCGGAAATCCCAGCTCTGTGCACGCGCGTGCGCGCGCCACACCACTCCCACGAGTCCACACTAAGTGGTGCGCAGCCACCCCCGGGTTAAGTCGAGCTTCATCCGTTAAATAAGTGCGTCTTTGTTGCCAACCCACAGCTGCTGCCATCTGTCTAATCTCAGTCAATTAGCCACTACTTAAAAACACCGCCGCCTTGGGCCAACGGCGCCCGAGCTGTGCGTGCAAAGGAGACAAGGCCTCACCTCTGCCTTCTCTCCGAACGACGCCTCTCAGGAACCCCCGGTCCCAAGCTGCTAGGACACCCTGTCCCAGCAGGGTTCCCCCGGACCCGGGGCCAACCCGAGCCCAGCACCCGCTCCTGGAGCCTTGGGGTCCAGAAGTCAGGGTGGGTCCGGGCACGTTTCTGAAGCCCTCCTCCTAGTTCTGGTCGTCAGTCTGGTTCAGGACCCCCACCCGGTGGTCCTGCTTGCTCCCAGCTCACCCAGACTCCCCCAGTGAGACCATATACCCAGCACATTCAAGACAAGGGTCAGTGCTCCCTGAGTGCCACTGAAGAAAATGAGGGACAGGCAGCCAGCGGGAGCCTCTGGGGTGCAAGCGGGGTGCAGGCTGGGCGCAGGGCCGTCAGGAGACAAACTCTGGCGTGTGGGGCCCAGCAGACTTGGGGGTGAGTCCTGGCCTTGACACACACCCGGGAGCTTTGGGCACACAGCTGCCCTCTCGTCACAGAATGGGGAGGAGCGTACCCTCAGCCTCAGGGGGTTGTGGCCACGACCCCCTATGCCACCTCTCAGGGACAGTGCCCAACATGCAGTGAGCATTCAGTGAAGGTCGCTACCCTTTTGTTAGTAAAGCAACATTTTCCAAAGAGGCCGAGGGCCCCGAAGCCCTCCGTGTGCGCCCACAGCTGGCTCCCGCAGGAAGGGGCACGGCTACTGCCCGGCTACCCCACCCCCAATCCCAGGCCGGTCGGGGGTCCATCCCGCCCACACCGTCTCCCCGGCCCCCACTCCCACCCCGCCTGCCCATCATGCCGCTTGGCCTGCCCCCCACCCCTACCCGCGCCCCCGCCCCCGCCCAGGAGCCCGGCCGCGCAGCCGCGTCCCAGCGCACGCAGGGCTCACACATGCTCGGCCGGCCGCCCCGCATGCAGGCCCGTGTGCTGCCATGGCACGGGGCCCACTCCCGGGCACCGCCAGGCCAGTGCACGGCCTGGCAGATGGCAGCAGGGTGGGGGCCGGGAGGGGAGCCAGCGCTCCTGCTGGCGCCCGAGGTGAGGGTGGGGTGGCGGCGGGGGCGGGGAGAGGCGGAAGCTTGGGGCGCAGGCCGGAGGGGCGGTAATGGCAGCTGCATGTGGGACCGGGGGCTCCCGCACTGCCCTTCGGGCTGCGTTGTCCTGGAGGCCTGGCTTAGCCCTGGTGGTGACGTCAGGGCCATCGGCTGCCCAACGGGAAGCCGCAGACAAAGGTGAGCCTGGGGCTGAGAGGTCAGGGGTGAAACCTGTCCCCATCCCAGTCGCATTCAATCCAACTCAACCAGGACTCAGAGAGTGTCTGCCGCAGCCGAGGCCCGAGGACCAGCACAGGGTCCTGTCAGAGGGGTGGGCTGACGTCAAGGTGCTCGGGGCTGGTCCCAGCCCTGCCACCAGACTGGCCACGATGCATCCAGATGACAAGGTGGCAGTTACCGGGATGGTTAAGTGAGATGACAGACGTGTGTAGCCTTGACGCACTCGAGGGTGCCTTAGACGTGGGGCTTAGCCACGTGTCCCGAAGGAGAGAAGCAGGAGACACGTGTGGAAGTGGCATCTCGGGGCTGTGCCTTGTGGATCCAGCCGGGGAGACTCCAAGAACGAGGGGAGAGTTTTTACGGAGACCTCTCAGCACAATGGCTGCGACCTTGGTCTCCGGAGACAGGCACCTCTGTGTCCTCACCTGACCTCTCTGGTCCTCCATGTCTTCATCTGAAAAGTGGGCTCAGAATAGTGTCCACCCTTGGGTCCTGGGGTTGAGATGAGAGTGGCCGGCACGGAGGCTAGAACATGGGAAGATGCAGATTCCACGATCGCCCCGAGAGGACCGCAGACGTCGAGAGCTCGGCTCCCCCCAAATAGTGGGCATCCGCCCTTACGCAGAGCCCGAAACCACGGCCGGTGTTTCCGGAGCATTCCTCCGTGCGTGGTGTTTGCAGAGTGCACTGCAGCACTTAGGCCTCGAAGCGTGGGTCTCCCATCGTGGCCCTCTCACAGATGAGGAAGAAGTGCAGCCCAAGTGACACACTCAAGGTGGCGTCTTGACCATGGGGATTTGAGCTTGGGCCTTCGGACACTCGGATTCTCCATCCTTAACTCCCTCTGCCCCTGTCACCAAGAATGTCCCTGTGCGTGCCTCACTAGCTCCCTCAAACCAGGAGTAAAATGAGTTTCTCTGGGAGATGGCACTGGCAGCCTCTTAGGCATCTTGTCCCCAAGGCCCACAGGGGACAGTAGAAGCCAGCACTCCTCTCCCCAGTGGACCCCGCTGACCCTCCAATCTCTGCTCTCTCCCTGGTTCACTCCGGCGCCTCTGGCCTCCACACTGTCCCCATCCTGTCCACGCTCAGTCTTCTCATCAGTCACAATGTCACACCTCCCCACTGCTCCCCACTCCCCCGCCACCTCGTCCCTCAGATCTGCACTGTCCCTGCTGATCCGTCGCCTTGCTCTCTTCCCACAGGGCGATGTGAGCTGCTGGGGGACAGGAAGGTTTTGTGGGCGTGTGACTGAGTCTCTGTCCCCAGCCCCGAGGGCAGCGGCTGGCACCAAGCAGGCGCTGGGTTAACTCCTGTCAGCTGTCTGACTCGTCCCACGCCGGCTCCACACGGGCACCCTCGTGTCAGCTGTGCCCCAGCTGCCCCCGCCGAGGCTGGAACTCCCAGGCCGGGTCACAGCGACCTGCTGGTGGGGAACTCTCTTCAGATGCAAGTTATCTCTGTGTCCCTTCCTCGCAGGGCACCCAGAATGCAGGGACTGGAGCCCCTGAACCCCTCACCTCTGGTCTGAGCAGGCCCCCACCTAAAGCCCGTCTCTGAGCCCGGGAAACCCTCCTCCGAAAGGCCCACACTGTGTATTCGCTGTACGGGACGCCGGAGGAGCGAGGGCCCTTTGAGAAGCTCCAGTGTCCTCGGGCCAAGACTCAGCGTGTCCCCCTGCCCCACAGCAGGGCACGGGCTCGCCTGGTGTGGGCGAGGCAGCCGGGGCTCCCCGCACGACCCCCCACGCCGTCCCGAGTTTCCACACGTGCGTGGTGCCATCCAGTGCTGACTCCCACTCCCAACTGCGCCACCAGCTCGCTCTGTGGCCGCGGGTGCATCTCCCTGCCCCCCGTCACCCACACCTGTGAAGTGGGTGCTGAAGCCCCTGACCCACAGGGTCTCCTCCACCTCAGCATTCCCCGCCCGAGGCCGCCCTGAGCACATTGACCAGCCACACGGCTTGGGACTTAATGGAGTCATTTGTACAAAAGCTCCGAGAATGACTTATTCCCCCCGGGGGTGTGACACAAGGGGGGGATCAGTAGAGCGGCGTCCCAGTCATCGTTTATCTTCTAAACCTCGAAGGGCTCCTTCCGTCCCCACCGCGTGTGTCTAGTGCCTCGGATCACGGCCCCTGCAGTGGCCGCGCGCTGGCCTGCGGAGCGTCCCGGGTGGCCGGGGGCACTGCAGCGCGGGCCCGAGCTCCCTGCGGACCTGCCGGGTCCGGTCTGGACGTCCGAGCTGCGGTCAGCCTCCCAGGAAGGAGGTCTGACCCCACTGGCTCTGGGCAGAGCCCTCAGGCCTCTCGGACAAGAGTTGGAGTAGCCAGGGGAAGCCAGGTGGCGGGAGGAGCCACTGCACCTAGACAGGCGACGTCAGCAGACCAGCAGGGCGATCAAGGCAGCAACGGGGACTTCCCCTCGGGTGACCGTAAGAGCGGTGCTGAGTGCGCCCCAGGGAAGAGGTTTGGTGTCCAAGGACGAGAGGGCGGTGGGAAGGTACCCGTCCTTCGGCGCTGATACGCGGCGTCCCCTGCAGATTCACAGGTAACAATGGAGCACTAGGACTCACAGGTATGAGGGCGGTTTCTATAGCAAGTCCAGAAAAGGGGGGAAGAAGAAGAAGAGTGCCTAAGGAGAGTCCCCGAGGGACCGAGGGACCGAACACCAGCCCGCCCGCCTGGGAAGCCAGCCTTCCGTGACAATTGAGTCTGCAGGGGGAGGGCGGGGGGAGGCCCACCCCTGCCTGTCCGACTCGCCCGAAAATCACTCCGGGGAGAAACTGAAAGGCCACGTGTTTCAAATTCAATGGCCGCCTCTTGGGCAACTTGGGGTTCCGGGGGCCTCTCTTCCCTCAAGGTGATGGGCGAAGTGACACTTGGCTTAAACAGACGTGGCCCGCACGCACGGCCGCACGGAGCGGCCCCAGATCACAGGTCGTGGCTTCGTCTGCTCCGGAGGAGGGGGGGCCGCCAGCCGGGGAGGTCCGGCGGCTGGCCCGGGTTCCGGCCCGGCAGGCCAGGTGAGGGGCCTTGGGCGAGGAGTCCTGGGGTCCGGTCCGAGCGCCACCACTGACCAGGCCCCCGTAGGAGACGTCGGCTCTTCAAGACTCAGTTCTACCGTCTATAAAACGGTGTCACACGTCCGACTTCCCTTGTGACTCGTAGGAGGGTCACGGAAGCCAGCCTCCGAACCCGCTGGCTTTCTTGGTGACAAGCAGCCGGAAACAGCCCCGGTCGCCCGGACAAAAGCAGGTTCGCCGGACACAGAACCGGCTCACGAGTGCCCGAGACTGCCGAACCCGGAGCAGATACAGATGGAAACAAGGCTCCTGTGCCAGGTGCCACCCCTGCTGAGTCTCGGGTCCAGACCCCCTCTCTGCCCTGTCATGCTGGCACCCCGACTTTCCCAAGTACACCCCAACCTGGAGTTCTCCCAGTAGAGGTCACAAGAGGACGCCGCCCCCCTCTCTCCGCCGTGTTGTGAGCATCCCCCTGCTTTTCTCTTACGAGGACAGCTGTCGTCGGACGTAGGGCCCGCCCGAAATCTAGAATGACGTCATCCCTACATCCCTCCCTCAGTTGCTTCCAAGAAGATCCTTTTCCCCAAATCCCAGCGCGCCCACAGGCGCCAGGCAGACACATCAACTCGCCGTGGTGGGCGAGCAGCCGGCCCACTCGCTCGCAGTTAGGAGAGCGCTCGGCCTGTCCCTCCGAAGGCCTGTCCCTGCTGTGGGCTGTCCCTAGGGCCTCTCCGCCGTCCGGGGGGAGCAGCTGGCCCACCGCTGCTGTGGACCGTCCACCAGGACACAGAGAGCGGCTCACGCCCCCTCTGCTGCAGGGGCCCCTTGCCTGGGGGAGGGGCGGCAACACCCCTGCTTTGGTGCCCGGCACGGCCGAGGGCTCCCTAGAATCAGGCGTGCGAGACGGCAGCTCGTTCCCCTCGTGTCCCAGCACCTCCGGAGAGGGGTCAGCCCCAGATCCACTTGTCACCACCTCTCAGAACCAGAGCCACCAATCCGTCCCTCCCAGAGGCCTTCCCCGACGTGACCAGCGGGACTTCCTCTGCGTCCCCAAAGCCCCGAGGAGCTGCCTCCGTCACCCACCCTCCGCAGTGCCCGGGCCCCAGCCCTTCCTCCGGAGGAGGCCCCGAGGGGAGCCCGGGCGTCAGAGGGCCGGGGAGAGGACGACCGCCAGTACCCCCCAGCTGGTTTACAGGGTCTGACGAGAGGGAGGAAGCCCCCGAGGCTGGTCCCCGGCCTGGCCTGCTGCTGGCGGGGACACGTTATTACGTGGGTGGTTTCCCTCCAGGTGACGGGGTCTCGGGCTGTTTGGGTTCCATGTTTTTCTTACCTGCCTGCTGTACATCGTCCCCAGTGAGCATTCCCCACTGAGGTACTGAGCCTCGTGAGGGTGCACAGAGAGCGCGCACCCCGCAGTCACACACCGCGGGGCTCGTCTCGTCTTCTGTCTCGGAGGTCGGGGCGGCGGGCGCGTCTTTATCCCTGATTATAGCTGGGGACACGCAGGGACCAGGTCGGTGAGATCTGACCTGGCCTGGGTCTGCGAGCACAGCGAGGACCAGGACCCGGGGAGGGCTGCCCCTCCCCGTCGGGGTGGCTTCACCCCTGCCCGGAGCCGGCCACACGTGGGGAGGAATTCTCAGAGAAGCGCCCCAGAATCCATGACTTTGTAAAGTCAAGTCACCGCGCTGCCCAAGGCTGCTGGAGGACTGGTGGGGACAAGGAACTGCAGGGCTGGCTGAGAAGCAAGCTGGAAGGTTCTGGATCCCCCCAAAGCGGGGGAGGCCCCTGACGTTCACCAGGAAGTGCAGGAGAGACGGCTCTGCACTGGGGGGCACGTACCCCACGCAGAGCTGAGCCCGAGGTGCGAGAGTGAAATGTCCAGGAGAACCGCCACGGCCTCGTGTGTGTGGAAGGTGGCTGAAGTCCCCCGCCTTATTGGCCCGTCGGGGTCCCAGGAAAGATCGGGGCGGACATGCCCCCCCCCCCAGGCAGGCCCCCAGCCCGGGGGCGGGGACGCGGACGGCCTGGAAGTGAACCATTCTCGGGGCGCCCCTGTGAGGTTTGGGGAATGAGCGCACCCTTTCACCCACCGCAACCCCGCGAGACGAGCATGTCCCACGCAGGACACTGAGGCCCGGGCCATCACTTGCTCATGTTCACACTCGCGGGCCGCCAGGTGGGGACTCGAACCAGAACCTCAGGCTCCCAGCTGGGCAGGCTGTCCGCTCGCTACACATCTCAGAGGACAGCTTCAGAGACCCCTGCATCGCTCTCCTGTCCCCAGGCAGTGTCACAGCAACTGACAAAGGAGGACTCCAACGGCACTAATTAGCTCCCAGGGACTTAGCACCCCCTGCACCCCGAGTGTGATGTGGGAACCCCGGGGACCCGGGGCCAGGTGCAGGAGGGCTCATTGCCTGCCGCCCTCTCCCCACTTTTCCCTCCGGTCTCTCTGCAGGGGGGTGGCCTCCATTCTCCCCCGCTGCAGCCCAGCTTCCTCCAGGGCGGGGTGGGGGTGGGGCGGGGGGTGGGGGTTGGTGCTGAGAGCTTCTGGGCCTCACGTCTCTCAGTCCCAGCACCAGAGAAAGGCTGGACTGCCCCCCGAGGCCCAGCATTTCTTACGTGGCAGGTAAGAAAGCCAACTGGCTTGTCTGGAATCGGGTGCCCACCCCTCGGCCAGTCAGGCCACAGGGCGCGCATCTGGGAGGCTGGGGACATCCCGAGAGGAGGCGTCATCCCGGGCTGACGCCACTTGGCTTCCAGTTGGATTTCTCACTGTCGAAGACCGTTGGCGCCGCGACCTAGCCGGGCTCGTTCCCGCCTCATCTCGTCTGTCTTCACAGCTGTCACCCCCCCAGTTCGCAGGAGAGCAAGCTGAGACCCAGATAGGTGAAGGAACTGGTCCCGTCCTGTCACTGTTGAGCGAGGGAGCCAAGACCGTTTCTGCTCGGCTCCAAAGCGCGCTCCCTTCTCAACATCACGTTGCCTCTTTCATAGTCATTGCAAAAGCACCTACTGTGTGCAAAATCCTGCGGGGCACACACGCAATCATCGGAAGTGGCGCCTGCCCTTCTAGAGTCTATTCGGATGCCGGGGTAATGGCGGCACCAAGGTCACACGCAGGTACCAGGGGCCACACAGCGAGGGGAAGGGGACTGACTCGGTGCCAGGCCCCGTGCTAAACGCTTTCCCACGTAGCCTCCAGACCTGCAGTAACAGAGTAGCCACTTGTCACGTACGGTTACTTAAATAGAAATCAATTAAAATGAAATACAATTTAATTTTCACTTCCTGCCATTAGCCACGTTCCAAATGCTCAATAGCTACACGTGGCTAGTGGGGCTGCAAAAAACATGTAAACACATTTTAAGAAAGAAAAATATTGTAATACTCCACACACACTGATCACACTGTATGACTACAAGTCACGTTTGACTTCTGCAGTGACAAGAGGTGCTCAGAGTGATCACCATCAGCAACCAGACACTTCTGATGGCGGCGAACTACTGTGTGAGCAACGCTGACCAGAGTGTCCCCTTGTGTCACTGCACGTGCCGTTTCTATTTTTTCCCGAAGTCCCGCCAGTGTAGCCGGTTTCTGGGGTCCACCACGTCCTTTAAGGTCCCCGTAGGGAGATGTCAGGGGGTGTTACGTCAGGAGAACGTGGGGGAAACTCAACCGCACCTCTTCGTCCTGTCCGTTGTTCCAGCAACTGGTCTTGCACTCCTCGGGTGACAACCGTGCTTCCACCATGTTCTGTGACTGTCCTGCCTGTCGCACAGTGACACTGGCATCCGTTTGATTAATGCCATCTTTTGAGTGACCGTCATACTACACATTGCTACCATAACTCAACTTCAAAAAGTAATACAGAGATAACATCTCTTAAAATGTGTATAGAGTTTTTGGCACCGCGGTATATTGGACAGCGCAGACATGAAACATTTCTGTCATTCTAGAAAGTTCTCTAACACAGCGCTGGCCTCCACTGGAAGCTCCACGAGAGCGGGCACTGGGCCTGCATATTGCTCTTCATTGTATGCCCAGCACCTCTCCGAGAGCCGAGACCTGAGACGTGGTAGGTGCTGAACAGTCACGTGACTGAATGAACACACACACACACACACACACACACACACACGTATAAATATGTGTACAGGGTCCGGCACATAACGCCCCTTTTTAAGTACAAAATCCTAAGCACGTCATTCTGTGACGTAACGATACCCTCACTGCACTGACGTAATCCCTTTTAAGGGGCGTAGTCCCCGTGGTGCAGGGGCTTCGGCGCTCTTAACGCGCGTGCTTTCCCCGCAGGCACATTTGGGGGGCAGCCTGGGCGTGGGGGACAGAGGCTTCACCCCCAACTTATTATCGCTGTCACTTCGATGACTCCCCCCGCAGCCCTATCAGATTACACCCCCACTGAGGAGGCCGAGACTCCGAAAGGCCACGTAGCCCCTTACGATCACACACACGTGAACCCCAGAGCCCCAAAGCCCACGCTGTCCGCCGCCGCAGCGCTCCCACTGCGTTTGCTCCCTGTCCGCCTTGCTCCTGGCGTAGAGACTTTTCAGATTGGGGTGAAGCGGCCCCGGAGCCCCGCACACCGAGCCCTGCGGCACACCTGCCCGGAGGTGCGAGGCGCCCAGGTCGGTCCCACCAGGCAGACGAAAGTGACTCTTGCACGCCCCCTTGTGGCCAGGTGAGGCATAAGCCCGGGACACCCGGCGGGAAAGCACCGGGCTGGCCCGGGTCGGGGGCAGGGCGCGAATCGGGAGAGTTCTCCCTTCTTCTCTGGCATCTGGGTGGGGAGTGGTCAGTGGTTTTGTCCCAGGGGGCCCGTGTTCAGAACCACTGTGGCACTTCCAACCACGGGAAAAAGCAAATGACCTTTCCTTCCAGAGCTCCACCTGCACGTTTCTGGGGTGCGAAGGGCTCGGTCTCGCGGATTTGTTTATTGATCACGGTTGACTAAAACGCACTGGAGTCCCAGGAGCCCCTGCCCCAGAGGTCACTTGCCACAGGCTCCATTTAAGTATCGCGGGCCGACTTGGGGATGCACGGTGGGACACAGAAGGTCCCTGCTGCCCAGCGGGGCCCAGATAAAGTCCCAGGTAGTCACATTCCGTTCCTGCAGGAAGCCCCGCGGCGCCTTGTACCCAGAGGCGTCGGATACGTATTGGGACCCCCGTGTCCCAGCAGGAGGGAAGGACGAAGAGGGAGAGAGGGTGGCACTGTGCCCTCAGCCTCGTTTTAAAGCCAGAGGGGACGATGGCCGTTCTGCACAAAAGCCTGTGGGTACCCTGAAACTACCTCCATTTTCGAAGGGGCCCCCGGAAGGGAAGCTCCCTGAGCGCACAAGCCTCACCTGCCGTGTGGCGGCGGCCCGGCGGCCCCGGACACGCGCACGCGCACGCACGGAATGCGGCCCACGGGGCCCCCGCACGCCTGTCTGCAACCCCCGCGTCCTGAGCCAACAGCTCCGGCTGCAAATGCAAAGGCGACTCCCCGTCCTGCTGTCCCGGCGGGGGCCCGGGGGAGCGGGGAGCACAGGCCTGGAGGCCCGCTGGCAGGTCAGAGGTCACCCAGCAGCAGCCGCCACCGCGTGACCCCTCCCCTCCTCACCTGCCTCCCGCGTCAAACCCGCCGGCGTCCACCTCAGCAAGGAAGAAATGAGGACATGACCACGGCTGCAGAGGCACACAGCGGCACGGGGGACCCCCGGCACAGGCAAGGGACCCCTCCTGTCCGGAGGGGCAGCGACTGGGACATCCCCAAGGCTTGCCTGGATTCTCAGCGCGTGGGATGCCCAGAGGCCCTGGCGGAGGGTAGAGGTCACCAGGTAGAAGGTGGCCTCGCAGGCAGACCTTGCCAAAGACCGAGGGAAAGAACCCCGTCACCCAGCACGGCCCAGGGGGCTCGCAGCCGGTCAGAGGCCGCCCCACCCCACCCCCGCCCCCGCTCCCTTCGCTCACGCAGCCTGTCCCCCCACAGCGGAGCTCACTGCACGGGGCCTGCGCCTGCAAGAGGGAAGTGACCAGTCTTCCTAAGGTCGCCCGTGACAGCACCTACGGGATGACAAACTGGCTCCACCCCAGCAAGCCTTCCAGTCCTCTCCCACAGGCAAACCCAGGTCGCCCCACATGTCTGAGTTTGTGGATTTTTTTTAGCTCATCAGCTGTCGTGAGCGTGAGTGTATGTTATGTGCGACCCAGGACCATTCTTCTTCCCACGTGGCCCGGGAAGCCACCCGGTCGGACCCTGCTCGGTGAAGTCTCTGGTTCGGGTCCACGCATGAGGACAGTTTGTTGTGAGGCGGCCATTCCGGGAAAATGAGGACGAGGCGGGCCTGCCCCCCAGGCCCCAGCGCGCAGTTAGGCAGCGCCTCATTAGGTGGCAGACGGTGGGGCAGGGGACGAGGGGCGCTGGCGGGCAGGTGGCCGTGCGGCCCATGTGCCCGGGGGTGCCGATGAGCTGAGATGTGGGCAGCCCAGCCTGGGGGTGGAGAGGGAAGGGACAGCAGTGACCGTTTTCCAAAGCACACTTTGCCCATCGAGGACCGGAGTGTGTCCCGACAGCGGGAATGGAAGGTTCGAGGTCACAGAGTGGAGACAGCCATGAGGGAGGGGCCTTGAACGTGGCTGAGTGGTGGCTGGAGCAGGCGCGTCCTGGGGTGAGATGCAGGCAAAGTGGGGACCAGGGCACGAAGCTCTTAGCTCCAGCGAGAGGTCTGGGCTTGGCCCTGAGGAGCCGGGGGCTGGGGAAGGGCTGGGTCTGGAGTTACGGGACAACAGGTGACAAAGCCAGGGGAGGACTATGGGTGGCCACACGTGGGGCCACTGCTCGTCTCTGCCTCCCTGAGGTTAGGTGTGGCCACGTGCCATGTGTCACATGTCCCTACCGGGGCAAGGGGGGGCATTGAAGAGCCAGTGGGCAATCTCCATGAGGGTGTGCAGCCCTGGGGGACAGTGTCCCTCAGCACCAGTCGCTGGGCAGCCATAGCCTGGCTCACAGTCCCCTGTGTCCTGCTCATGACGGCCAGGGGCTCTGAGAGGTTCCGGAATGTCTTCACGCTGCCGGGGTCTCCTGTTCTCTCTCTTCGTGGGAAGACTCAGGGAGCCTGGGCCTTTACGCTGGCGTCGGCCTGTCCCAGGACCTGGCGGTGACCACGGTGGCGGGGAGGGGTCAGGGCTGTTGTGAGATGGAGGTCACAAACGTCTCATCATTCTCGGATGGTTAAGGGTAACCTTCCACGTGCCCAGTCACAGTGGCCACCGGACAGCTCCACTCACTGCTCAGCCTGCCGCCTGCCCCGCAGCTGCACGTGGGCTGGATTCCAGCCTTACACATCTGCTCGTGGCTGACATGTCACCTCCCCCAGGTGGTCTTCCCGGGTTGCCCGGACGGGTGCCGTGTAAGCTGCTGTCACACTCCCTGCCAGGCCCCTTACCACATCCACATGGGTGTGCCCACCTTTGCATGACCCCCGCCCCCTCTAGGCTGCACGCACCCCGAGGGCAGGCAGGCCCAGCCCAGCATTCTGAACTTCGGAAGCCACATCAGTGCCTGTGGACCAAAGCGGTACAGACGGAAGAGACGGCTTTTGGGAATGCCACCTCCCCTGGTTCAGACAGGACTGTGCAGATGCTCTCGCCGTGGGGACTCGGCCACGTCGTGAACGGAAGGACCGTGTCCCCAGGCGCCGGGGAAGCCCCACCGGTGCCCTCCCCGGGGACCGAGCCCGGTAAGCGGCCGTCCTGCCGCCGCGCTCCGTCCTGGGCCGCACGCTTGGCGGGAGGGGGAGAGGCCGCGGGGACGCGAGTCCGGAAGGAGGAGGGAGCAGCCGGGCGGGCGGGGCGCGTGTGACTTGTGCGTGTGCCACGCCCCCCGCGTGTCTCTTTACTTAGAGGCAGAAGCACGACGGCAACGTGCTGTTGGAACCCTGGGCTCAGAGGCTCGGAGGCGAGGGGCGCACGCATGGGGCCCCCAAACCCCTCCCTCGGAAGGTGCGTGTTTGCAGGTGTGGGTAGGTGTGGGGGGCACTGCTTCTCTCTGCACCAAGTGGCTGTCAGACCAGAATTCAAATGAGCTCACCCTCCATTCCCGCACCCCAGGACGGAGTGGTTATGTAGCCCGCACTGGGCGGGTGGAGGTGGGGGGCCACAGTCCCCGCTCTGAGGCTGCGCCCCCTCGGGCAGGAGAGCAGAACTGGACCAGACCCGCATTCCACGAAGGAGAGAGTGCTCTTGGCATAGTGGGGGGCCCCAGGCATGGGTGGGCGTTAGCACAGGAGACTGCCCCGCACCCCACCCCGGTCCACCCGTCCCTCCCCCGTGGAGTCTTGGCCTAGGGTGCGCACGGACAACCAGCTTTTGAAAGTCCCCTTCAGGGTCCAGGGTCTCCCATTTCCGGCTGCTGAGACACTTCCTCAAACACCTAAGTGTCATCCCACAATATCCAGTGTCACCCTGCTCCACGGCCAATTCCAACCCGACAGCAGCCTTTAGAGTCCCGTTTCTCTCCCCCTACACTCACCCTGAGAGGGCGTCAGGCCGAGCGCCCCTGAATTCCTTGAAAGTGGGGAGCTTAGAAGGGAATTCACTCGTCAACCAGGATGTTGTCAGCAAATGCGGTCCCGGAGCCCCCCGTCTTCGCCGGGCCCAGGGCGCTCAGGTTGCATCTGGGAGCTCACCTTCGATGCCCAGTAACCCTGTTTCCCCGGGGGGGAGCGGATGCTCGGACGCGCAGCGGCCTGCTGGAGTGCACGCTGGGGGAGAGGCGGAGCCCCGACTCGCCCCAAAGCCACGTTGCTCCAAGCCTGCCGCGCGCTCCTGGGCGCACCTCTCCTGTTGTTTCACAGGAGCTGGAGAGAGGCGAAGCACGCGTGGCCCGGGTGCCCGGTGGTTTTTGAAAAGCAATGACATTTCTCAGACTGCTCATTGCTATGGCAGACGGTGGCCTTTTGGTATTTGGGGAACATAAGCACGAGCAAGCGTGCAAGGCCACCGTGGCATTTCACGTGACGCTGAAAAGCTAGATGCTTCTGATCGGGGGCCTTGGATGCTCCGGAGTCATTCTCTCTGGTAGGACAGGGGTGCTGGGACCGGCCAGGGGCCGGGAAGGACCCCGGGCCAGGAGCGAGGCGGCCTGGCTCAGGACTTGTCCACTCACTGTGGGCCTTTAGGGGAGTCACATTTGTCCCTCAGAAATATAAGGTGACTCTTAGCACCTCATTGTGAGGATGTCACGACTAGTGACCCAGAACGATGTCTGTGGAGCCATCTTCAGCAATGAAGTATGCAGCAGTTTTTGCAGGATGAGTTCGGGAAATTAATTATCCAGCCTCGTAAGGGTATGACAAGATTGAGGTAAATACTTTGCGTTGGATATATGTACTTTTCTCCTAATTATCCATTTATTAAAAGATTTTGAGCATTTATTCTGTGCCAAGGATTGTGCTGGACGCTGAAAATATCAATAAATAAACGAGGTCCCGTTCCCCTGGGGGAGCTGACAGACGACGAAGGACTTACAAGTCACCGCCTCCGTGCCACGGCACACACACATGACACATTCCTCCTCAGGATAAGCTTTCATGGCAGCTTAACATTCCGTTGTCTGGGTGATGTAATTCAGCTAACCAGGCTCCTATCGTTTGGCATTTAGGTCTTTTCAAATGTGAAGGTTGCACAAATGTATGTGTGCACTCCTGAACATTTTCCTAAGACGTAAGTGAAGACGTGCAACCGTGGGGTCAAAGCATCTGAACGTTTGGAAGGTTTTTGCTTGCAATTACCAAGATACCCTCTCCGAAGACAGCCCACTTTCTACCTCCAGCTGGAGGGCATGGGACTCGAAACCTCCGCGTCTTGGAATTAAACTAGAAATCCGTAACGAAAATATCCTGAAAATATCCTCAAATACTTGGAAATCAAACGACATACTTCTAAATCTATGGGTCAAAAGGACATCTCAAGGGAAATGAGAAACTGCTTTGAACAAATAATTGAACAAAAATAAAATACACCATGTAGAATTTATGGGATACAGCTCAAGAAGTGTTTGGAGTGGAATTTGCAGTATTCAATGCTTATATTTTAAAAAAAGGAAGGTCTCACACTAATAACCCAGGTTGTTGTTTGGTTTTTTTTTGGTTTGAGGGGGGCATTTTTTTGCAAAAATTAAAGGAGAAGAGGAAAATAAATCCAAAACCAGTAGAAGGAAGGAGATAATAATAATAAGCATGGAAAGCAATTAAATTAAAAACAGAAAAATAGAGAAATCAATGAAAACAAAGGTTGGCTCTTTGAAAATATCCATAAAATTGACAAATCTATAACCAGACTCTCCAAGGAATCGAAATGACACAAATTACCATCGTGAGGAATGAAAGAGGGTGTCAGTACAGACCACACAGACGTTACAAGTTTAATGAGGCAATGGCACGGGCGACAGCTCACACAGGCATTCAGCAGCTCACCTGCTCCATTCCCTGCAAGTCACAAGCTACGCCACTCACCCAAGGAAAAAAATAGATAACCTAAACAGTCCTGTCTCTAAGAAGTCGGAATTATAGTTTAAAAGCCCCAGAAAAGAAAATCCCAAGCCCCACGAGCTGCCCAGTAACTCCTCACAAAGAGTCAGAGAAGGGGCGACACCAATTCTTCCAGCAGACGGCGGGGGAGGAGGAAACGCTTTCCGTTTTGCTGTATGAGGCCAGAATTACCTCGATACTAAAATCTGGAAAAGAGAACACAGGAGAATTTCAGACCAGCATCCGTCGTGAATACAGACACAAAAACTTCATCCAAATCCAGCCAAGTATAAGAAAGAATAGGACATCACCAGCCCAAGCAGTTTGCCCAGGAATGGGAAGCTGGTTCAACGTTTGAAAATTAGTCATTCTGATCGTTCACATTCACAAACGGAAGAAGAAAAAAAATCACGTGGTTGTGATCATTGATAGAGTACCAGCATTTTTGTAAACTCAACACCCATCCATGATGAAAAACTTTCAGCCAACTAAGCAGTGAATGTTCTTAACCCGATGGAGACTGTTTACAAAACAACAGCGCGACAGCTGACGCCGTATTTAGTGTGGAAAAGAGTTCACGCTGTCATGCTGAGACCGAGGACCGAGGACCGGGACGACGTTGATCCACACCGTCCCTGCCCCACAGCAAACCGGAGATCTGATCCCAGACACTAAGACCCAAAACAAAGGGGCGTAGAGGCTGGGAAGGAAATAAAGCTGTCTCTATTTATGGATAACACGATTGTCGGCCTGGAGAATCCCAACGGAATCTGAAAAGAAATGAAAACTGGAACTAACCAGTGTGTTTACAAAAGTAGGAGATTTAAGGACGACTTGTTTAAAAAATCTGCTGGATTCCTGTATTCCAGAAAGGCATTCACTAGAAACTAAAATATTTAAAAATAACATACACTAGCGCCCCAAACAAGCAGCTAAGTAGATGTAAATCTAACAAAGATGTGTACAGGCTTCGTAGGCTGAAAACTACAAAACGCTCATAAACAAAGTCAAAGACCTAAGTGAGTGAGGAGACACGCGGGGCTCCTGGACGCGAGGACAACAGTCAGGAGACCCGTCTTCTTCCAACCTGAACTTGCAGTGAATGCCATTCCAATCCACATCCCAGGAAGGGGTTTTGGAGACACAGACACATTAATTCTAAACTTTATATAGCAAAGCAAAGGCGCTACAGCAGCCAAAACACTTTTTTAAAAAGAAGAAAGAGAACGTATGCTGTACAGTTTAAGACGTCTTATACAGCCACGGGAATCAGAATGGTGTCCGTTGGCCAAAGGGTAGACATAGACCGATGGGACAGGCTGGGGCGTACTGTGCTGGACCCACACCGTCTAGGCCATTGATTGTGGACAAAGATGTGGAGGCAATTCAATGGCCAAAGAATAATCTTGTCAGCGAATGGTGTAGGAGGAATTTAACGTCCGTGTGCCAAAGAAAGAGCAAACACACGGTGGGGAAGGAGGGAGGAAGGATGGGTGCGTGCCTCACACCGTGTACAAATACGAACTCTAAATGGACCACAGGTGTAAGTAGACGGTAGGAAACCGTAAGGGTTTTAAAAGAATATCTAAAAACTGTGACCTTGGCTTGGGCAAAGAGCTCTTCCACTTGACACCAAAAGCACAATCCATAAAAATAAACAAATAAATAAAGTAGGAATTGGACTCCATTAAAATTAAACGCTTTTGCTCTGCAAAAGATACTGCTGAGAGACTGAAAAGACAAGGTACAGACTGAGAGAAAATATTTACTCATTACATAAGTGCTTGTACCCAGAATAGAGAGAGAGCTCTCAAAACAACAATGAGGAAATGAAAAAACTCCATTAAAAAGAGGGCAAAATCGCCGAGCAGAGACTCCATAAAGGAACTCTGCGGATCAAAACCATTACTTATTAGGGAAATGTAAGGTAAAACCACAAGTACTACTACAACATCCCTATTAGATTAGATTTTAAAGAAACAACCAACCCTGCTAATGCCAAGTTCTGCAGAGGACGTGCGGCCACGGACACCCTCGTGCCTTGCTCGGGGGAGTGACAAGGGCCCGGCAGCTTCTTAGACAGCGAGACGTAGACGTGCCGCAGCAGCTCTGTTTATGAACACCCCCAAACTGCAAGCACCCCGAAGAGTTTTCAGTGGGTGACTGGATCAGGACGTGTGGGCCACCTGCGCCACGGAGGGCCCCTCCCGAGGAGCACACTGTCGATGCGGGCTGAGTGTGCGCAGCCAGGTGCCGCGTGTGCGTGTTGTGCCGCCGTTCACACGACACTCATACGGAAAGGCAGCACTCCAGGGATGGGGGCCAGGTCGGCGGTTGGCAGGGATGAGGACAGGGTGAGGGTCCCACCACATCGGGAATTTCTGAGGGGACCCTCGTCCTGTATCTTGATTACAGTGGTGTCTCTGTTAAGACTCACAGACTCGTGCACCCCCACATGCTGTACGTCAGTCGGTTAAAAGCCAAAGCCTCCGGATCCGGTCCCCTCCCCAGCACAGCCTGCCACGTCTCCGAAGGGGACAGGCGCCCGCGGAGCCACGGCGCGTCGTTACGGGGCTTGGCGCGCAGCTGGGCCACTGCCTCCCGGAGCCAATTTCCTCGCTTAATTACACTTGTAGCTGCCATGGGGGCCCCTCGCTTTCCCATTTGGGTGTTCTGCATAGAAGGGTGATGAATTCTGCCCCGGAGAAGGTGGTTTTCCGATGTCCTGCCCCTCAACCCCCCCAAAGTTTTATGAGTCCTGCCTGCTTGTCGCCCCACTCCCTGTCGGTTAGACGGCACGTGGGGGCCCCTAAGAGCCTTCTGGAAACAGTTTGGAGATTTTGGCATTCACGTGACCCGCAGTCCAAAGGTCTCGCTGGATCGAGGTTAATTTTGTGAATGATCAGGGCTCTGCCACCCGGGAGAAAGGTGATGGGGAGACAGATCAGGCACTGGGGGACCCACAAGCCTAGTGCGTCCCCGTCCTCTGCACGCTCCCCAGCAGCCTTCCCATCAACGGACTCTTACTGCAGGCAACCGGCGTCTGTACCTTGTCTTTTCAGTCCCCCAGTAGTATCTTCCGTGGCTGGTGACCGTCCTGCCACTTCTGTTCCATCCAGGGGGCCACCCCCATGAAGAGGCCGGAGGGCACTCCTAAGTCAACAGGTGGGCAATGCGGCTCTCGCTGCCCCCACTCCATCCCCGGCCATCGCTGCTGCACTCCCTTTACACTGGGGGGGCAGCCAGTGTCCCCAGTCTGCTCTCTGTCGTCCCTGCTCCCTCACCCCAATCCCCAAGAAAGTCGCCGCAATCATCCCACACTCTTCCCACGCCCCACGGACACGGGTGACCGGCTGTAGCTTCCGAAGGCCTCAACAGCCGGCCTCACTCTTCTCCTACCGCTGTAGTCACAGCCACAAGCCACCTGTCCCCACCTCTCACCTGAATGCCAACATCCCCCACGTGATCCCCTCCGCCCACGGCCCTGCCCGCCCCAGCCATTCCTGAGAAGCGCCTTGGAGACCCTCAGAGACTTCTTCTGCCTCCGGTCCCGGCTGGAGAAGCCCCCCTCCTTGCAACACGGCTGCGTAGGTGACATGAGGCCTGGAGCTGGGTAAGGCGACAAAGCAGGGTCCCTCAGCGGCAGGAGAGACTGAGGCCAACGCCGGTGAGGATGTAGGAAACGAGAGAGCCCGGGGGCAACTCCACCTGAGCCTCCGGGGGCCGCGCTCGGGCCTGGGGCTCCACGGGGCAGCACGCCCTGGGCCTGAGCCATCAGGAGCTGCTCAGTAACCCACAGCCGAACCCCTCCTGAGCTGGGCCGAGGGGGTCCCCAGCTCACGGCCCCCTCGTTCCTCCGATACTGGAAACGAAGGCGTGTTTCTCACGGGGACGAAGCATTCATTCCGGGAGTGATAAACGGAGCGAGGCCACAGCGGCCCCGAGGCGGCAGCCCCCGACGTGCCCGCAGCCCCCGACGTGCCCGCAGCCCCCGACGTGCCCGCAGCCCCCGACGCGCCCGCACACGCAGGCCCTGCCCCGGGCGCTGGCTATTCCGATGACGGAAAAGATGGACAGAGAAGGCAGGACGGTAGGTGCGGGCAGGAAAAAGGAGAAACTGTCCGGTCCATTATCAGCTGCCGTCGGAGAAGGAATGTAAAGGAAGGGACTGGCCTGTGGGGGGCCTGATTAGATACCCCTAAAATAAAGAGACCAAGTCCTCAGGAAAGAAATGCAGAATAAGGACTTACCCCTGGCCTGTCCTCAGCTGTCCTCAGATAGAAGAGAAAACGTGATCGGAGAAATGCAAACTAAAGGGGGACTAGCCCCCTACCTAACCCCGAGTCCTGCTTCCCAAGGGTGGTGCTTTGGTGCTTCCAGAAGGGTCACGCAGAAAAGAAAGGGGGAGAACTCACACCCACAGACACCAGCGCCCCCGAACAGTGTAAGGAGGAGCCGATTGCCTCCTGGGGTCACAGAGGAGCTCCTTTACTCTAAGCGCTTCACTGCCTTGTGCTTTCACAGACTCGGCCTCTTGGCAGAATTCCTCCCTTGGAGAAGACAAGGACTGAGGGAACACCAGTTCACGGCCACAAGATGAGCCCGTCTCCCCTGGGGTGTGAGTTAGTGCTCCAGACCGTCCATTCGGGGACTGTTTGCAGCACCTGCTGGGGGCTGCCCGACATCCCTGCTCCGTGGGAATGGACAGATGAGCCAGAGTCGGGTCTTTCCTCCAGAAACGTGGACTCTTCGGGAGGACCAGCCCCAACGATAGGTGAGGTATGACAAAGTGTCAAACAGGGCCCCAGGGTCAGGACACCTAGGTTGCGCATCCCGGCTTGGCCGCCCCCGTGCAGCCCGTGCAGCCTGATGGGGACCTCGGCTGCATGTGGTTAGCAAGCGGAGTGAGGCTAGCACAGTGCCTGCTTCCAGGCTGCAGTGAGGACTGAGTTCGATGACACAGGTAACATTCCCAGCAGGCAGCACAAGCCTGGTACTCATAAACGTGTCGTCGCCGTCATCACCACCACCACCATCATTATTGCTGCCATTAATGCTATCATTGCCACCAATAACATCGGGAGGACTTTGGAATGGGCCATGAAGAAGGTCAAAGTTCTGGGGGTAAGGAGGGTCCCGGAGGCAAATCCAGGCACTTGAGCTGGACCTTGAAGAAGAAGTGGGTGATGGGGAGGGTGTTCTCAGAGCTACGAGGCCAACGGGCATCGGGAACTAGAGCTGGAGTCCCCCCTGCTGCTCAAACCCCCAGGCTTCCGTGAAGACCATCCTGTTGAAGCAAGGTAGCCCACCATCCGAGAACCCAGGCTCTGGGCCCCTCGGTAACAGCACTGAGGGGTGCTCCAAACCGACCCAGAAAATACACTCACCCCACCTCTGCCAAGAAGATGCCCTTGATCTGGTTCTCACAGCCTGGGAACCCCGGGGGAACTGGTGGGGGTGCTGCTCAGAGCCCTGGAGACAGAAACAATAGAGAGAGAGGCATTTCTCTCTGAAACAACAATTTATATTTTCATATCTTTGATACACAGTCTAATACTCAAATCAATAGGCCAACGGAGATTCACCCACTCCAAGTTTAATAAGGAAAATAGTTTCTAAAAGAAGCTTTAGAAAGTGAGTGCTATTACCTGCAGGTGTGTTAGGTTGAGGGGGTGGGGATGCGGCAGCTCCCCCTTTTCCCTAGTGCAAGGAAGCAGAGAGCTAAGCCTCCAAGTTGATTATAACCACACAGAAATGGAAGCTTCTGGCTCTTTTCTGCTCCCCCGCACCCCTCCTCCCCTTGCCCCAATCGATACAACAAGTTTTATCTTCTCTGATGAAATTTCAACTTTCTCACTGTCTCTGCAATGGAGGCCTCCTCGTGCCTGGCCCGGCTTGGCAGTCAGAAAAATCAGCTTCCAAGTCAGAGGCCTGAGTTGTGGAACCCCAAAACCAAGGCCTGTTCCATAACGTGGGTGGGAAAAAATGGATAGACACAAAATCCCTGAAACAGAGAATCCTGGCGGAGTGGGGAAGGCCCAGGGAGGTCGGCAGCTCTTTCCTTATCCCACAGTAGTGTGTTCTCCCCGACGGCACTGGGATTCCCCTGATGCCAAGGTCAAGCTCAGTTCGCCCAGGCAATGGCCCCCAACTCCTGTCGGAATAAGAAGCGTGGCCGGCAAGCCTCCATGGCAGCGTTCTGATTGCAGCGATTAGCCCCCCATTCCGTAACCTTCGCTGAGTGCCCCCCATGCTCTGGGCCCTGGGGAGACGGCCGAGTAACACAGAGCGCACACGGGCACACGGCGTTTAACTGCCCTTCAGGGATGTTGTGTTGTTTCCACACCGCAGGAAGACCCCCCAGCAACGAGATTACAACTCGCTTGGAATCCCAGTCAAGATGGCAGAGTAGGTAAATGCCGTGCTTGCCTCCTCTCAACACCACAGCAAAAGGACAGCTGAATAGAATGACCATCACTGAGAAACACCTGCAGTCCAGCTGAACAGAAGTCCTGTGACAAAGGACTTATGGAAGGAGCCACCTGGAGACCGGTAGGCGGGGCCGAGACGCAGATAAGGCTGGTCCCACCCCCGCTGGTGGCCATTAAAAATCAGGAGGGTTATCTCAGGTGCGGAAGGTCCCCCTGAGGAGCGAAGATTCCAGCCCCACACCAGGCTCCCCAGGCCAGGGTTCCAGTGCTGGGGATAGAAGCCCACACAACTTTTGGCTGTGAAAACCAGCAGAGATTGTGGCTGAGTGAGACGGAGGGCAGCTGGAGTCCCAGATGTTCCTCTTAAAGGGCCCACGCGCAGACTTACTTGCTGACGGACTCACTCACTCTGAGCTCCAT